>OY811987.1:1326507-1620994 GCA_963681505.1 Eunapius fragilis | reverse complement strand
AATACTAAAACTCACCCACAGGATGGAATTATTTGACATAATGAAGTTAGTTGTATACATGTATCTTACAAAATGATCAAGCACCACCAATTGCAATTACATGTTTCGATTAGTCAGTACCATTGGTGTACACGTGGTGTGATGTCATGCCTTCGGCACATGCATAACTTTCCCTGAATTGAGGGAAGCACCAAGTTTTTATGTGGTCACAAGTTGAAGACACAACATACCAGATGGATGCTCTCTGACCTCTGCAAAATACTCTGGTGGGATGATGCCCTCAGAGTTCCCAGGGCTTAAAATAACATTGCTAGCTGATCGATAGAATTTCAGGCCAGCTGGTATGATGTAATAAATATAAATATAATGAACAAGGTAACAGTATGCACACTGCTGACCTGCCAAGGCTTTGGGAAGGTCTATGAATATCAACACTTCACTGCAGGACAACTTTGCTGTCAAAACGAAGAAACAATTCTATTTGTTGTCTGTTTGGTGCACTCAATATATTTAGACGGCTATTATATTATTTCATGCTGTCAGTGTTACACCAATGAACCTGATACTATCAACAGGGAACACTACTCCAATGACAACAGGGGGCACTTCATAATTTTTCCCCCATGCTGCTCCCTGTATCAATTGATCGTAACAGATTGAGGGCCTTCACTGGTTGTTCAGGGGTGGCCTTTAATTACCCACCATGCAGCATCCTCCCATCTGCATACACTGCCGCCAAATGCTATTGCTACATTGAACAAGTGCAGGTATGAAAATTATCAGCAAACACATACCGGCACCAAGCAAAATAACTCAGCCTTTGCATCACCAGGAGCTGAGTTGAACGTTTTTTCGAATCTGTTATTAAAAACTGCAATTATAACAATAGCTCACCTCTAACCCCCTTATCTCCAGGACGGCCAGGAGAGAACTTGATGTGATTTCGACTTCTTCTTCGTATCCGGCTCCGGCTTAAACCCTAGGAGGTAGAGCATGTCATGTGCGCATTTCACTTATGTTGCTATGGTAACATTACGCATACTATGCATTTGATACTGTCCCATGCATCCATGGAAGTGCCATGGACCACATCAGGTGTCCCATCAGCATCTAGTATTGGAGTAAGTTCCAGGCCATCAACCTAATAGGTGTCACAAATAATATCAGGTGCTGGGGATGATGCACTACCATACAGGCAATATCACAGGATACATGCGGTGTTGTGTGTGCATGTGTTTGTGTGTGTGTGGGTGTGTGGGTGTGTTGGGGGGGGGGGGGGGGGCTCGGTGGGTTTGGTCGACGCCCCCAATGTAGTTCCGCTTGCCACGAAAACAGTGCTCAAATTTACTGGTCCTGAAGAGCTTGCCGCATCATTTTGTGCACTCTTTAACCCACCTTACCTTGAAGCTGTGGCCCTCATTGGCTCGTATTTGCAGTGATCCGGTTATGTTGATTCTCAGTGTAAACCTGTCCTCCTCCCTCGGAGTCTGACGGATCAACCTCTTGACATCTTCACTCGTGTATTCGCGCCCACCATGCGATCTCGAAACTCTTAGAACGTCGTCAAGGTTCAGAAAACCTCCGAAGTGTATTTTAATTCATGATCAGGAGCGCCATGACGACAAACGTAGGAGAGAAAATGTGACAGCTCGACATCTAGCGTATGGCGTACGTATCGAAGTATTGAAAACCTTGTTATGGGCTGGTCTGCGTTTAAGCTCGTTGCCATCTTCGATATCACAGGGGCGGCGGAAGCTGAACAAATTATGGGGGCCGAGCGGGGTGCAAAACAAACTTCCATCTATTAATGAGGGTACTACCACCCTACGCCCCTTTCTCACTCACGCGTAACCACAATTGGCACTGAAATAACAATGAAACTTATCACAACATTAGCTCTGCTCCAAAAGAGAGAAGGGTTGGTCACAGATGCAGCATCACCTTTCAACCTGGCGAGGTCTATCTTTTAGCCTCTTCTCGTGCTCCATAGCTTTATACCCCTTGCCCAGTACTCCTAAATACTCATCTTTGCGAATGGCATACTTCCTAACCTCCTCTTCTGTCCTGGATGCATAGACTCCATGTGGTCTGGCAAATACCCCAGACATAACGGCTTAGGCAACAACTGGTTTTGATCTGATACACTAGGGACGCACGCTATGGCAATGGATTCATGCAGTGCAACGCCAACGGGTATCCCTGTCGTCGTACTACAAGCCGCACTTGCTGCTCTCGTGCACAGGAGTCGCTGACTTTTATCTGCATCCTGCATTGGATGCTGGTTAACCGCTGCGGTAAATTTCCTTTTGCACAAATCGGATTCATAGTGCCGTTGCACGTTAACGAATTCCTTGCTTTTTAAAAGCGCTTGCCACACCTATCACAATCCATATTCAAGTACGACGTTCAATCATTGGTTAATTATAAAAGCTGCCACAAAGGGGGTTAAATGAGTTTGTGAGTGTCTAGCGATTGCGTGTGGGATATCAGTGAAATTCTTTTTCTGAGAGAAAGATGTCAAATAACAGCCGTGATGTCGTGCGTGTGCTGCGTGCCATATATGGTCGTGTGCGCACTGCGCATCGATTGCCCTCCCCCCCCCCCCCCCCCCGTCTTAAGTGGAACTGATTTGTTGAGTTGTAGCCAAAAATCTTAGCCTGAAGAGATACTTTAATGTTTTGACCCTGAAAATTCAGTCTCAGTTTGGAATTCCGACATTTTTAGTGATCCAAACTCAAAAGTTACTATGTAAGATATTAAATATGAGATCCTAGTGTACAGTACCATTGGATGTATCGGTTCAATGATGCTCAGTTGCTGGCGCATCGTAGAAGGTACCCGCGCTTCGTCCAATCTTTATGAAATTTCGCAGAAAGATAGAAGGATGAATTGTCTAGAGGGGAGAATACTTACCCTGGAGGGGACGCAGCGTTTTCGAGTCGAAAATCGTGGGTAGAAAACTGTATTCGATTTGAACAACACTAAAGAAATACGGTGCGTGTTTCAAAACTTAAAAACTAGTCTGCATGGTCTATTGCTGAGCATTCGGCAGTCGTTTTGAATGCATAGTAAGCCATAATGAAGCATAATGAAGCTACCAGATCGTTTTACCAAATGGTGTCTATAAAAAAGTTTAAAATTGCAAACAGAAAATTTTTCTTCTGATGTCTAGGAATTTACGGTCTAAAACCACAGATTCCGCAGTGCCTACATTGGGTGAGCTTACATAGACGCTTCCCCCAAACCCATCCCTGTGGTAGCGGAATGCCCCTTACCCCTTGGTTAATATACCCCCCCCCCCCCCCCCCCCCCCCCCCAAACTTTCAAAGTTGTCTACGGCTATGCAATGTCGCGATCAAGTTTTTTTTACATGCACGACAAAATTTCAGAATGGGATATTTAGAGCGTTCATATATTTTGATTTGCTTTATTATTCCCGTCACGCACATACATCAATAATTGCAAATTACAATGAAACGTCACAGACACTGGCGGATCGAGGGAAGGGGGGGGGGGGGGGGGGGGGGGGGTTGGAGGGTTGCAACCCCCCTCTTTCAAACCCATTATCATTAGTAACAATTAAGAATTATTGCGAAGTAAAGTGGCTGAAATTCGTAATACAGCTGCAGCTCTGCGAGCAAATAAATGGCAAGGCAGTATCATGGCGTTATGTAGTGTTGTGCGCATGATATAGTGAGAAAGTGTTGGCGGCTGGGGAGACCCCCTCCCACACTTTCATGAATATTAATTAACAACCTCCCATTTTCTGAAATCCTGGATCCGCCCCTGACAGGGAACTGGCAGCTGTACTGCAGGGTGGCAACAGGCTGAAGGTAGAAAAAGAATGCAGCTGTGTACAAAATGTAGGGACAAACCTACAAGCCATTCTTCACATGCCAATGAGGATGTCCCTGGTGTTCATCCAGTAGCTGTTACAAGCATGTTCTGAACAACATAATCATGCAAGTGCCATTTAGGAGGTACACACAGAGGAGGGAGCAGGGTTGGTTAGAAAATACTCATTAACAGTTAACCATAACACACAGATCTTGGAAGCAAAGCAAAAGGTGGAAAGGGAAAGGAATATCCATCTGGTAGTGGTTGACCACCAAGCATAACACAAGTTACAATCATTAAATCTACAGCACCCATGTCTTTGTACTGACCTGAATTGTCCGGCACAGCTGCACTGCCAAACGACAGCAACCATCCATCCTGAATACCTGAAATGTCCTGTTAGTCTGTCAGCCAATGTATGCAGAGCATTGGCATGTGTCCAGCGTATAATAGATTGTTTGATGGCTTTAGCATGCACACAGTGTCCTTGCACTGCACCTCAGATGATTGCTTTGGTGCCTGCAGCTGTTAAACCACCTAGTACACATTGGTGTTAGGGGAGGTGATATGGTCCAATCATCAGTAGTCCAGAGCTAAGCTCGGTTACTCAACATATTCTGGCATGAAGGAGGAACAAGGCACAAAACTATTCATGCCTGGTTTCATGGTTTGTTAAAAACATATGCTACAGTCCATTAAGAAGTTTGAGTGTATCATCTCCACAAAACGTTTAAGCATGCAATGTCGATAATCATGCATCTTTCATTTTAAGCACGAATTCCATTTACAGTGTTTGACTAAATCGATATAAATATCTTACCAAAGAATTTGATATTTAGAAACTCCCTCAAAAGCTTTCAGTGCTACTTTCATTCAAGAATAGTAATTTAAAAGACTGTATTATAATTAACCACATAAAGATCACTAAGTAGTACATGCAACAAATTTTGACACAAAAGTTGCCTTATCCCTAAAGTTGTTAAAAGGTAGTGTTTTCATGCACTGACTCGCCTTCCAGACGTCATGTGGTTTTAAGGCTGCGTAAGGAAAGTGCACCAATCCAATTAAGCTAATAACATATTGATCGACATTGTGGAATGAAATTACTCAAAACTGCATTGGAGAAACAGAATAAACGCCATGCTCCGACTACACCAAAGCCTGCACTTAAGATATTACAAATTGCATTACACGTAAATATAATGTCAATTCCATAGCGGCTGCTGTGTTCCAAGGGATCTATTGTTAAACATAAATCATAATAATCAGAATTTGAATAGACATAAAATGACTAACTCTAGGCACTACAATGGTATCTACGTTTGGTTTGCCTGGCAAAAGGCCTTCATGATCTGTTCCATAAGGAATGTGATTGCTGTATGTAAGTCAAAAGTTCCATGATTGTTGGATTTTTAGTGTGCAATTAGCAAAATACAATACTCCACTGTAAATTGAGTTGGACTTTATAGAGTGAATTTGGATATGTAGCAAAACTTGGCCCTTAGAAAGTGCAGAGTACAAAAATAACCCTGCTCGTTCCCACACACGAACCCAGACAAATTAATTCACCTTCTGGATCTGAGGGTTTGATTGGCTCATACAAGACATTAAATGTGTTGAAAGAGTTCAACGCTTTTTCACCTGAGCTATTTTTATACAAGTAAAGCTGCCTACTATGAGCTATACTGATCGTCTTGCTAATTTAGGTCTTCATTCATTGGAGTATCATACACATTTGGAATTCATTACCAGACTCTGTGGTTACAGCATCCTCCGAAAAAATATTTAGGTCTAAACTCAGCAATATAGACTTGTCTCCATTTTGTAATTATAAATGTTACCTATTTTAGGACCGGCAGTATATTAGTGCATATTCATTTATGCCATTACTTGCCATTGTGTAATATATGTACACATAAATTATTATTATTATGATTATTAAGAGGTTTATCACGTTACTTTATTTGCCATGATTCAAGTGTCATTACTTTCTGAACTAGAGTTATGTCGAATACAAATCTACATTGTATCTATTACTACAAATGACACACTGCACAGTGATTTGTGGCACAAAACTGTAACATTTGATTTAGCAATAAAAGGCACGCCAATCAGCTAATTTATCCATGCACGTACACGTATTTGGTAACAAGGCTTGAAACATGTACTAAATTCTGTGTATTCGGAGGGACATCCAGGCATATGTTTCACACCCTATTGCCTTTGAAACATCAGGAGTACTTGGTCCTCTTTCCCTGACCTTTGTGAGAGAGCTAGGTCGCAGGCTCTCAGCCACACTGGTGACACTAAAAGTTACAGCTACCTGCTCCAGTGCCTTTCAAAGGGGCAATCCAAGGAACAAATTTTCAAGTGCCTTTTTGGGGGGGAGGGGGGGGGGGTTTAGAGGTACTGTTTTATTAATCACATTGTATTGGTATCTTTAATTCAAATAAATTATTACCAAATAATACAAAATTTAGATAAGTCCTGTGGGGTGTCAACGCATTGATAGAACTTTCCCTGAATTGAGGAAAGCAGCAAGTATTTATGTGGTCACAAGTTGAAGACACAACATACCAGATGGATGCTCTCTGACCTCTGCAAAATACTCTGGTGGGATGATGCCCTCATGGTTCCCGGGGCTTAAAATAACATTGTTAGCAGATCGATAGAATTTCAGGCCATCTGGTGTGTAGACACTATGGAATCAAAAGTTACCAATACACGTGCACTGCTGACCGGCCAAAGCTTTGGGAAGGTTAATAAATATCAGCACTTCACAAGTGGACCTCATCCCTGTCATAACAAATATACAATAGAATTTAATTTAATGTGTGCCACAAAAATAGTAAGTTATTAAGAACAGTTCGGCCCAATATTATTTTTTTGGAACCATATCCTACTTCGTCAATCATGTAACAAGTAATAAAAACATTCTCTATGAGAAAGTTGGTGGGGTTGTAAAAAAAGGAAGGAAACTAGGGTCTAATAAGAAGGGGAAATGTAATAGTCCTATATTTCGCCCATTTGTAGGACATTATATTTGTGTGCGAAATATAGGACTATTACAGATCCCCTTCTTATTAGACCCTTGTTTCCTTCCTTTTTACACCACTATTGTCTTCCAATCCTATATGTCACCAGCGTTCTCGTAGAAAGTGTTTTTATTACGTGCTCCATCTATTTTCAATTATATCAACGTGGTGAATGGCGCACATGAGCTCACCACTGATAACCCCTGTATCTCCAGGAAGGCCAGGAGAGAAATGGATGTGATTTCTTTGCATCCGGCTTAAACCCTAGGGGGGTGGAGCATGTCACATGTGCACATTTCACTTATGTTGCCATGGTAACATTACGCATACCTTGCATTTGATACTGCTCAACGCATCCTTGTAAGTGCCATGGACCACAACAGGTGTCCCATCAGCATCCAGTATTGGAGTAAGCTCCAGGTCATCAACCTTAATGAGGTTACCAGGTGTCACAAATAATATCAGGTACTTTGATGATGCAGGTACCAGGAGGTACAATGTGGCACACACACAAAACATTGCAAAATGGTTTTTTGGAAAGACGGGTGAGTTTTGGGGTTAGATTTGAGAAGCCCGTGAAAAATGGACCATGGATATTACTGTGAAACCCTAGAGGGCCATCGGCTCCTACCCTAATAACTAACACCTACATAATGTGGTCGCTAGAGGTGGCAATTATTAATGGATACATGCAAGCATCATGCACAGAGGAACAGCGTTGTGAACTGGCCTCTGTGTGTATGTGTGGGTGGGTGTATGTGTGTGTGTGTGTCCATGTCCGTGTGTGTGCATTGTGTGTAGGTGGGTGCGCGTTTTGTGTGCATAAAGATATAGTGTGACTGTTATTCCACCGCTCTTTTAACCCACCTTACCTTCAGGGTGTGGCCCTGATTGGCTCGTATTTGCAGCGAGCCGGTTACCGGGTCGTTTCTCAGTGCAAACCTTTGCTTCTGACACTGACGGACCACCCTCTGGACGTCTTCCTTCGTGTAAGACCCACCACGTGATCTAGAAAGAACGTCGTCAACGTTCAGAAAACCCCCGTCGTGTACTTTAATGCCTTCCTTAGCAGCGCCATGACGACAAATGTAGGAGAGAAACTTTGACAGCTGGACATCCGGAGGATCTTCCTGGAAGGTGCCAGGCGCCAAATTAATACCGCGGCGTACATGCACAATAAAGCGGAACCTTCTTGCTTCGTCTACTTTGTCCGGCTCCCGAGCTAGTTGCCATAATATAATAAACACACGCCCCTTGATGTGAAGTCTGGGCACGGGAAAAATGCTGGCGCGGGCGCGCGACACTGTATAATTGTAAAGTTTACTTAACTAACTTGTTTGGTCGATCCATGATTCGTAATTAGCGGGCGACTTTGCTTTGACCTGTTTTGTTGGACAAGGCAGGTACAAGGTGTGCAGCTTGTTGGTGCTGTGTTATGGCGGGCTCAAACACCGAAGCAATGCAGACGAAGACGAGTTTGAATTCGCAATGGATCAGGATAGCGTCAGTTGTGACAGCTTACTGGTGAGCACCACAACAGCCGGCAGGAAAATAGAACTAGCCTAGTACATGTAGGCCGTCTAGTAACATAATACCCACACCGTTGTTTCAGAGAATTTGCTTGCAATCAGTGGTTGTGTCGTGCGTAGGTGTGTGTAAATGGACGCTTGCTACCTTTATGTCCCCCCTCTAGGGTCATTTCGATATCCATGGTTTTTATGAATAAGTACCTTCTCAGCAGTAGCGACTTGAAGGTGCGTGGTTGTGTGTCCACGTTGGCTCAGGGCAGGGTCCCTAAATGCTAATATAATTACACCCGCCTCCTCCCACCCCCTCCTCCTCCTCCTCCTCCTCCTCCTTCTCCTCCTCCTCCTCCTCCTCCTCCTTTTCCTCCTCCTCCCAGTTGGACGCACCCCTATTCATAACGTGGACACAGTGTGTTGTGTCCGTGGTATTCATCGCCTTACTTGGTCTAGTAGGGGACAGGTACCCAAGCATAGACAGCTTTGCTCCAGCAGAATTCAAACTTACCACAGCTATCACAGTGAGTGTGCTGGAATGTGGATGGTAGTGGTGAGGGAGAGGAGTGGGATTTTTTTACCACAGCCACTGGGGTGTGGAGGGTTATGACAATGCTAAAGACTTCCTTCTTCCACGTGCCAGGTACTACCACTCTCCATTGTGTTTGTAGGAATGATTGTTTTCAACAACTTGACACTGAAATTTCTTGGTGTGGCGTTCTACAACGTCGGACGCTCTCTGACAACTGTGTTTAATGTGGTACGTGAGCTGTGTGGTGTGGTGTACTGTCACATTTGAAATCAGGACAAGGTAAAATCAAAATTGCAAACGAGTCGAAATCCTTATGTCGTAAGCTACCTATCCACACATAAACTAATGTGCTTCAGTTGTTGTTTGCATGTCTGCTTACAGCCACCTCAGGACAGTGCTTGCACCCAGCTGTGGGTTTTTTTTTTTTTTTTTGACCAAACAACTCAGCCCCAGCTGTACCCTTTTGTGTCAGCAGTGGCCCAAGGCACATTGCAGTGCTCTATTTACCAGTTTATTAGTCCTAAAGTTCAGAATGGTACTTATCCTGTGTTGACATGATCCAGTCAGTGTACCTCTGTAACAGGTGCCTGAACCCTTGGACAGTTACACACACACACACACACACACACACACACACACACACACACACACACACACACATGCACTTATTTACTGAAACAGCCCCCTGTCAGGGAGAAAATGGAGCTTCGTGCTAATTATTAATTATTGAAGGTGTATTATTTAAACCATAGGTTATTGATTTGAAGCACATGTTGACCTAATAGTGGAATGGCTTCTCACATCCCTTACCTTCACTCACATCCTCCCTCACATCCTGTCCTTTACTTTCACATCCTGTCCTTCACCTTCCCCCTTCAACCTCATCTCCCCCCTTCAACCTTCTTCCCCTCCCCACCCCCTTCAATCTCATCTCTCCCCTTCAACCTCATCTTCCCCTCCCCACCCCCTTCAATCTCATCTCCCCCCCACCCCCGTATAACCTCATCTTCCCCTCCTCCCCCCCACCCCCTTCAACCTCATCTCCCCCTCCTTCCCCCCCCCCCCCCCCCCCCCCCCCCACCACCCCCCTTAAACCTCTTTCCTACCCTGCTCCAGGTGCTGTCTTACCTAGTCCTGAGTCAGACGGTCTCCATGGCCGTCCTAACCTGCTGTGGGGTCATAGTCCTCGGCTTCTGGCTGGGCGTCAAGGAGGAGGACAAGTCGGTGGAGAACCTCTCCATCTTTGGCGTCACGTGCGGCGTGTTGGCCAGCCTCTGTGTGGCCATGTACTCCATCTACACCAAGAAGGTCCTGCCCTCTGTGGGGGACAACATATGGAGGCTCCAGCTGTACAACAACATCAACGCCGTGCTCATTATGCTACCCCTCATATTCGTGCTGGGGGAAACCCCCGCCCTGAGGAAGTTTGAGCACTGGGGGGAGGCGTACTTCTGGCTGCTGCTCGTGGCGGCCGGCATATTCGGGATCGCCATCGGTTACGTGACGTCGCTGCAGATCAAGGTGACCACGCCCCTGACGCACAACGTGAGCGGCACGGCGAAGGCTTGTGCCCAGACCATTCTGGCTTGTGTCGTGTACTCGGAGGTGAAGAGCGGGTTGTGGTGGGTGAGCAATGTGATGGTGCTGGGAGGGTCCGCAGCGTACAGCTACGTCAAGATGAACGAGATGAAGGCACAGAAGACGCTGAGGATACTGGACGACGTGGAGTCCAAGGGAGAGGAAAAGAAGTGATGAAAAATGGTGTGCACATATTTTATCGCAGCTGCTGTTTAGGCATGTGTTTAAAACATCGAGAATGGCAAGATGTGGGTGTTTGGGGGGTGTGTGGTGTGTTGGTGTGTGGTATGTTGTTGCAACCTAGCTAATGCTTGTATCTGTGGGAGATGGTGGCAGCATGTGTATGGTTCCCAGACCACTTTGAGCCACTGTTTTAGGCTTCCTAGGACGTGGCATGTGCCAGCTGAATCTGAATGGTACAAAAAGACAGCCATTGATCCAGGATTATTAATTTAAAAATTTTTAAAATCCTTGGCATCAGTTCAACTTACTAAGCACAGGTGGTGGGTGGCAGGTCTAGTAGTCTTTATTCCGAACAATGCCCCCCCCGCCCCCTCCTCCTCATTGTTAGGTAATTGCAAACTATAAACCCTGTGCCGCTATAAAACTCACATTGCTGTAAATAGTTGCATCATCCAGTTGTATTGGGACTTCAAATACTGATCTAATCCCAAAGAATTACTTGATTGCTGACATATAAATAAGCCAACATAATTATATATGTGTCACCTACAACCATATGTAGAAAAATATAGCTTGGGGGGGAGGAGGGTGGCATAGTCTCGTACCCACACCCCACACTTAAGTAAAAATTACCCACTTGCAGTATAATGATTTGTATAGTGATGTTATGCCTTTACATACAAGTAGTAAAGTCCACTTCTTTCTCACCTCAACTAGCCCTCCTTAATGATGATGTCATAGCAATACATATGTATGTTAAAGCTTCTCTCTCTGTGGCCCCATGGGCCTATATTTAATTCGCTTTGGTGATCATTACTGTCTAAGGATCAAATCGGATATACATCATATCTATAATCTAAAAGGGCGGACGCAGGGAGGGGATCCGGACCCCCCGCCTATATCACGTGTGACGTGTGCAGTTAACCCTCATTGCGTGCCTTAATCGTATATCAGACGCACAGTTTCAGGCGTCAATATGGATAGATAGTCTCTGTCACCAAGTACGGAACCCCCAAAAGCTTCCGCGCGCATCCCCTCCCCCTATCAGTTATCCATGTCGGACCCCCCCCCCCCCCCCTTTCAGAATTCCTGTTTCCGCCCCTGAACAAGGGCGTAGACAAGTTTCAAACTGGGGGGGGGCTAGTTATTAACAAACCAAGTTATCCAAACTAATTATAGTACATCCGGTTGGTTTATTAATTAAGTTTGCTAGTTATTAAAAAACTGCCCAAAAAACTGGGGGGGCTTAAGCCCCCCCTGCCCCCCCTTGTCTACGCCCTTGCTGAAGATGATCTTCAAAGAGGTACTAAACTAGTTTCCTATTGTCTACGCTCCTCGGAGCCTCCTCCGCATACTTTACCGCCCACGCAAGTGGGCGTGGCGTGTCACATCGACTCACATGAGTAAGTTAAAATGCAAGTTTCCGATACTGAGGTAAATCCTAACGTGGCTGTTGTATCGAGCTTACGTGTACCCCGCCACTCGTAGCGTACTATATCGGGCCCCGGGCCGCAACACTCTCGGGAAGAAACACTGGAACTAAGTGGACTGGACAGTGACCCAGACGTGCAATATATGGTTGTGCAAGAGCGGCGGGCCCAGACTAGCCCAGAAGGCGTGCTGACACCACTTACCATAAGGTACCCCTGTCCCCAGTACATTCATGCAGACCCCATTCTCGCGTTTTCTGCTCATAATAATACTGTTAAGTCAATGGCCTAGGAAGCACGGAGGCCGTGGGGGGAATTGCCCCAGCACTTTCGTCGAAGGGGAAGCGAGCGGTTGCCCCCCCCCCCCCCCCCCCATCCGCCTATAGACACGCTCATTTGTTTGTTCCCCCCCCCCCCCCAACCTTTAAATACCGTAACTTCCTAAGTGGTAACGGCATGTTTGACCATCCACACACTACTTTTTTTTTACACCTCTCTCATCGTTCTCACACTCCCATTTCCACCTTCACTTTCATTCAGACACATGAGTGCGGCCTTTTCAAAGCATCCAGGACATGAAGGTTTGATCTCGCTTGCGTTCAACATCGTCACTCCAAATGAAGCACGCTTTGATTCACTTCAGAGCCCAGACGAGCCTCTCCCTGTAGACTACGAGTTTATTCAGTGTGCCTTCGACGCGTTTGCTGCTATTGGCAACAAACCAAAGGTTCAACTCAAGGCCCTTGTGATTGTGGGGGCGCTGCTGAGGCAGTACCCAGCCCATCTTCGTACTCACTGCAATGTGACAGATATCCTAGCACGTCTGATAAATGGAGTATTGGACGTCGCCGCACACCACGACCTGGACACTGCCTTTCGTGGGGTGAAGGACGTCGTCACGCTGCTGAAGCTTCTGGACAAATCAGAACTGGAGGAACTGGCTCCAGAGGTGTGTACACCTGCATGAGGCGCCTGCTTCCTTACTATGAGGGAATGGAGGCGCAGGTCTATGAGCAGGTTGTCACAGGCGTGAACATGCTTACCACAATCGTGCCTCGCACGGACGACGTCCTCGCCCAGGGTGATCACGTCTCCCTGCTCGGTGCCGCTAAAACCTTCCTCTCATACCCGGCCGTCCAGGTACAGATCTGGGGTATCCTTACGCTCCACTGCAGGGAGAATGAAGTGTTTGCCGGTAAGATCCTGGCGCAGGACGTGCTGAGCGTGGTGAGCCAGGCCCTGCAGCAAAACAACGCGGACACCACCGAAGGTGTGCTGCAATTTGTGATCTCATTCACCAACCCGACGCCGGGGAGCTGTATGTCTCAGCTCTGCCTGGAGCACAGCACTTTGATGGAGTGCCTGCTTAAGATCGTCGGTGGTGAGATGAGCTGCAGGGAAGAGGACGTCTGTAACGTGTGCGGACTGCTTGCCGAAATGTGTGAGGGTAGCTATCTGTACAAGGTGATTGAGTACAAGCTGCTTGCCAGGCTGGAAGATTGCGCCAGAAGGTTTCCCCGTACGTGTGCTCTGCCGGCATTTATCAGCATCACTGGAATGCTTAGTCGGCTTCGGGGAAAGGACGCTGGAGACAACGGCAGTTTGAGGGCGCATTTCTTCAGTGGGGACCACTACCTGTTCATTAGGGATATGCTTTCCAATAGCGAGATTGTCTCCAACTCGTTTCTTGTGGAGCTGATCTATTCAACCTTTCAGAGCATACTGGAAGAGGCTCCACCCTATTATTTGATCAAAACACATTCCTTGGACTTTGTACGCTGTTTTATTGCTAGTTGCATTCGGGACGTTGCCTCGTTTCCGGAGATAGCCACTACCCCAGTGTTCACTGCGCACTTGTTTCTATCCCACCTCAATACAGCGGGCCCAATCTCAATTTGTCGAGACCTTGGCCTCCATGTAGCCATTACAAATATACTCAAGGGACTGGTACCACAAGACCTCCTAGCCGTGACATTGGGTCTTCTCTCGTGCCTCACCAGCAAGTACCACGAGCACCTCAAAGACCTGAAGCCACTCCTTGATTGCAACGTGTTGGACGTGACCATCGAAAAGGCACTGGAGTTTGGGGAGGACGAATGGGACAGCCAGTCCGGGGCGGACGTACACAATATCCTGTCGAAAATGACCATGAATGCCGACATGACCCGCGAGCTCTTCAAGCGCGGTTGTATGGACAAGTTCCTGGAGATGTTTGGCAGCGGCAGTCTCCCCCCAGTGACGCAGTCTTCGGTCCTCAACTGCATCGGCAACATTGCGCTGGGCGGGTACGAAGCCAAGCGAGTCCTCATGGAGCGCATGTTCCACTACATGCTGCTGGACATCCTGAAGTCGGACGGCGAACTGTCCGCGGCAGTCCCCGCCTGCTGCAGGCTTCTGCACATCTTGGCGATGGTCGAACCTTACCAGCGAGAGCTCCTGGAGGCCGGGTGCGCCCAGGCCGTGATCGACTTGGTGAGGGCCCAGAGCACAAATCCCAACATCTGCTGCAGCGCCCTGGGCCTGCTGGGCATCGTGACGACTGGGGCCATTCGCCAGGGCCACGCCTCTCTGGGGCACGTCATGGAGCTGGCGACCGGCATCCTTAAGATGGGTTTGCACGGCTCGGTGGTGAGCAGAGCGGTCCTGGTACTCATGGTCGTCGGGCACTTGGATGTGGGTGCGGGTAAGCTGAGGGGGATGGAACACGGGGGGGTGACGGGAGCAGTCGCTGCGGCGAGGGGCAACATTGTATACAACCTCCAGGAACCGAACTTGAAAAAGTGGGCCACGCAAATGTTGGAAGAGGTGAACCTGTACACCATTGGCGTTAGGCCAGCGTTCTGGCAGCGCGGGTCCGTCATTGACCAGCCTCCCGAAACACACGCTTGCAATTGGCCACCACCTTTGCCACCCAGTCCCAGAGTTGTGGGAGATGCTGGTCAGATGGCTTCAGATGAGAAGCTACGCTTCAGACCCCACTTCCCTGTCGCCGTGGAACTGGATGATACAGGAAGGCAGCAGCTGCTACAGCTGGGGATCAACACCAGTCAGCCCTTGTTTCGTGTTGGTCGCGTGTACGGAAGTAGCTATGGTACCTGTAAGAACTGCAAGGTGGATGGTGCATCAGAGGAGTTAATCATCCGTACTCATGGCTTGACTCCTCACCAGTATCAGGGTCTCATTGACAATGGCTGGTATAGGAGAGGGGGTGTTAAAATGTTTCGACTGAGGCAAAACCACCGCGCTCAATGCTGCGATTGGGAAACAAGAGTTTTGGTGCAGGAGTTTGACTACAGGTTACGCAAGAGCTACTCTAAAGTCCTGAGAAGAATTCCAACAGATAGACTGACTGTTGAGTCACTGCCAACACACTTCTCTCGAGATGCTTTTGACCTGTACAATGAGTACAACTATAAGAAGCATGATAAGACTCCAAAGTGTGAACACTCTTATGTGGAGCATGCAGTTGATAGTGTAATTTCAAGCCAAACTGTAAATGGCATAGAATATGGAACCTATCACCAGTTGTATCGATTGGATGGAAAGCTTGTAGCTGTTAGTCTGATTGATATAGTCCCAAAGGGCATTGTCAGTCTGTACATGTGGTACAGTCTGGAGAAGGAAGTTTCCAAGTACTCACTTGGAGTTTATTCTGCTCTCAAAGAGATAGAGTTTGTTCGAGAACTGAGCAAGAAGAATCCAGAGATGAAGTATTACTACCTCCAGGGATGGAATGAAAATAACAAGAAGGTTGCGTACAAGGCCAACTACTCTCCTGAATCATTCTACTGTGCCTGTATAACACCAGAGTGGCTTCCATCCTTGGAGGCTGTGAAAGAGGCTAAAGAGAAGTACCTCAGGGAACACACACATGATCAAAATGGCCTTCCATCTAGTAATGCCACCACATCCATAGCTATGGAGACTACAGACAAGGGCAAGAAAGTATCACCTGATGTGCCATGTTCAGCATTTGAGAATGACAAAGCAAAGTACCAGCAACTGACAGGGCACAGGCCTGATGTTAGCAAGATGGTGGTCTGTTTGAACTATACCACATACATGTACCTTGGTGAGGTGTTCTCAAGGTTTGGTGTAGACAAGATTCAGAGAGAGCTTATGGAGAGACGGTTTGAGGAACTTATTGTAGCCATAGGCCCAGAGCTGAGCTCCCAGCTGATTATTGACTTGAAGGCTACTTGATGTTTTTAAACACACTTCAGTGTGTGTTTGTGTGTGTGTGTGTGTATGTGTGTGTGTGTGTGTGTGTGTGTGTGTGTGTGTGTGTGTGTGTGTGTGTGTGTGTTTTAAAGTTCTATTGCATATTGGCTTTTGTATGCATAGGAAAGTAGAAATGAGTTCTGTTTCAATAATGAACTGCTGTCAAAATGGTTATTCTGGCCGGCTTTCTCAAAATCTGCTCAAAGGCTTTGAAGTTATAGTGCTCCAGTTACTGGGTGTTGGGAAGTAATGCAGAAGCAGGGATAGACCCGACTCTTGGCTGTCCCGCTAGACGCGAGTGACGCCGTTTTTAATGACTTCATGATACTGCAGGATTCCTATATGGAACCTACTCGCGTAGGTTCCGATACAACATGCCATAACATACCTTTGGGTGGTATTTGGTAGTTCTGTGACCCCTGCGGTACCGCGTCCTCTCGGCAGCACATTTAGCCAATCGGACAGAGGGGTCATTCCAATGGGCTATTCCATTATTTCACCGTACACCCCTACAGATGACAATAATTGCAAACGTACCCCTCCAGGACAATATATAAAAGCACCCCTGGACAAGCTTATATTATATCTCCACCTCCCCGGGACAGACTTGTAAAAGCCCCCTGGACAAGCTTTAGTTTTGTATATAATCTATGCTGAGACAGCGAAAGATTGGCTCTAAAGATATATACTGCAAGGGCAGTTACATGCAGAGCTTTTTTTAACAGTCCAGCTAAGGGGAGGAAGGGCGGCCCCACAAACGTCTTGAAAAAGTCAGTGGATTAAAATTCATCAGTATAGTTAGCATTTGTAGCTAGCAATTAATTGGGATAGTCAGTGCCCAATTAAGATACTTGGGCACATATATGCTGGGGCCCCATCTCCACCCACCAATGCATTGGATTGATCTGATTTTAAATAAAGATTCTACTGCGTAAATTGGGTTAGAACCATTAGATCAGTTATTGTGTCATCTGGCATAGTATTCCTGCCCATGAGGGGCCCACATAATGCCAGGGGCCCTAGATTATAGGCTGTAGCTTAGCCCCAGATTTTAACCTAGTCAGTCCTATGGTTAATCTGGGCCCGGGGAGTTAGCCTGCAACATTTTTTACCCTTCACAATCACATCACACTACTAATCTGGACATTGTTCAGTCGAGGAACACTTTTGCATATGCTATTTTGTGTGGTGTGATTGTTTTTGTATATCTGTACCTGGTCTGTGTAAATGCTTATTTTAATACGTATTCTTATTGTTTTTCATCTTATTGGATGGAAAGCAAACACTGCCTGGTGTGTCTGGAGTTGGATTAGCAATTGAAAGGTCTCAGTTAAGTCTCTCATGTCCAAGAATGCATCTTTCATCAGGTTATTCATGGAGGACTGAGTTGCACATGAAAGCATACTCCATCATACTGTCTGCACCTGCAGCTAGCTCCTGTACTGTGTAGAGGACTGCGTGAGAGACATCAACCTTTTCAAGTTGCATGGCCTTGATGTTTACAGGGACCCACTTCACAAAATACACACTCGCCAATGGTAGATCAAGACAAGAATATTTATTTATTTATTTTTTGGTGGATGGGGGCATGGGGGGGGGGGGGGGGGGGGTGGGGGGGGGGGGGTGGTAACTGATGCATGATGGGGAGACCTGCGTTCGTTTTAATTGGAGAGAACATACAACCATAACCATGATACTGAAAACAATACTTTTTCCAAGGTATCTCACTTACCTTTGCAATAACCTATCATGCTAATGGTCATATCAACACTAAACTCCTGTGTACTGTATGTCTTAATCAAGACCCAAATAAAGGCCCAATACTTAGGTTGATCAGAGTTAAGATGCATGATGTTTTAGTGCCAGTAATGAAGCTGGTGGTGTGTGCATTGTTATTACCAAAATATTAAATGTAATTCATACTTGGCTATACAGGTAAAATTAGACGTTAGGCGCCCTCAGAAATTTTCATGAGCAAAGCTCATTCAGGGGGGAGTCAGGAACTCCCTTATAAAACACCCTGAGAATAAGATAATTTGCTTCTGGAAATAAAGAGTTGTCTGCTGAAGTATTATGGACTATTAATGTGGTCCAAAAGTACTGGCCCAGTATTATAAGCTAGCTTAGCACTTCTTTTGTACATTTACACGTGCTAAATGTAGGATTTTTGTCTCATTTTTGGTCAATTTAAAGTCACTCATGTTCATAACTTCAGATTATATTGTTGAAACCACATTCCTACTACCTAACGTTAGTTAAACTTAAATATTCTGCCACTCCTCCTCCATGCTGGCCATGCAGATTATTATCCACCTCCTCCTGCCCAGATCAAATATATCCAGAAAGAATGAAGTGCGTTTTGATCAACCCCACAGTGGAAAAAAGTTCTTTCTTTAATTTCAGAATTCCCATCAGTTTAGGTTTCTGACAAATTAACTTGTTGTCAGTATTAATGTTAATTAAAATTAACCTATGATTTAATTGCATGATACTTTAAAGCCTCCTGAAAGTGATTAGTATTATAAGCACAGAATGGTTTTATAACTATAATGATTTTACGCTGATGTGGAACACTCTGCATTATGGTATGATATAGTCGACCAGGTAATGAATGCTTTGAGATAAACAATTTTCTAACACATCACTTAGAATGCATATACCAGATAGATATTAAGAGGCAGGCAACAATACCAAACACCATGGTAATGAATTGAACTTGTAACACAATATTTTTCACGCCAATTCCATTGCAATTTTCACAAATCAGGTTGTTAAGGCATATGTGTACGATGGATGAAGTGCTTTTATATATCTTCCCGTGAATTTGAGGCAATGCCGACACCTTATTTTTATCACATGATGCCACACCATCTCTCTATGATAAATCGAATATTGTCTCTTAGCTCCACTGCCTGGAGAAAATACAAAAGGTCTTACCTCTAGGGGTTCAAAATCCGAATATTTTCCTGCAGGAAAGTCGACAGCATTCACCTTTCGGACGCTACGATGATTCACGCGCAGAGCATTTTTATAGTCACAATGTTAAAAAACATAGGACATTTTCGCGGAAATTGTCCCATATGTCACCTCCAACTATATGTACAAACTAAAGCTGGGCGGGGGAGGGGGAGGGAGCGTAGTTTGTACTAGTCTCGCAAGCCAGACGTACCGTACTATGACGTGGACTGGGGACTAGCACGAGTAGTACGTCTGGGGACATCGGCCACTAATTATTTATTCCGACACAAATTTCAGCAGACCCAATCAGATTACAGTTTACATAATGTCATGTGACCTCTAGCGGCATTCCTTAATATATATGGCAGAATCGGCAATTCTAGATGCTATACATGCAGCAGCTACATTTCGCAGTTGCGTAAACACAGGAATCGGCTGTGAAGCACTTTTTACTAGGGAGAGATGTTTTTGTTACCCTTCCGACTGGTAGTGGCAAGTCGACCTTGTGCTATTACTTGCTCCTTAAAGCTTTTGAAGAACAGCAGATAAGTCCATAGTTGTAGTTGTATTAGCCCTTTGACAATTCTTTCTAGACGTCTGTAGCAGCGAAGGCAAGCGTACGCACCTCTAAAACAACTATCGCTAAGGGGGCTTGTCCAAACGATTTTTATTTTTGGAAAAATTAGCGTCATTGTGACGTTGGGGGGGGGGGAGGAGGAGGCCATGATGCTAAGAAAAAATTTATTGTCCGCAAGTATTGTTCTTATTCAGATTACACTGTATATTGAGTAATGTTCTCAATGACGTTAGGGGGGGTGGGGGGGGGGGGTAATATGCTAATTAATAGCAGCCAAACGTGACAATAGATTCCATTTATCGCGCATCAGGTAGGTGACGTTTGTTTGCCAGCATCGCATATTGCATGCAGGCTGTGCGGCAACTACATATTGGCTATCACACTAAGTTAAAGGTAGGAGCCATGAATGTTTCGGGCACAAATTAACGACATGTTTCTTCACCCTTTGTGTTTTCATTTATTTATGTACACGCACGCATGCACGTGTGAGTTTGTGTTGTGTTTTCTGAGCCAAGTCGTTGTACTTATTTGTTGCACGACCCCAGGAAGGTTAGAAGAAATTAAATTTATAAGGCCGATTAGTCTCCACCCATGCAACAGATGACCTTCCAGAAAGGTTACGTAATAGGAAGTGACTTGGGTTTACACATCTTTTTAACAATTGGTTTAAACACTTCATTATCTACACCACGTTGCGTTAACAATTCAATTATGGTACCCCGCAATGAATGTCTGTAATTTTCCACTGTTCCGAGCCGGGAGTGTAGTAAAGTCGCTTCTTTCTCGCCTCAACTAGCCCTCCTTAATGATGATGTCATAGCAATACATATGTATGTTAAAGCTTCTCTCTCTGTGGCCCCATGGGCCTATATTTAATTAGCTTTGGTGATCATTTCTGTCTGAAGATCAGATCGGATATACATCATATCTATATTCTAAAAGGGCAGATGCCGGGGGGTGGGGGTTCGGATCCTCCCCCCCCCCCCCCCCCCCCCCCCCCTTTCCCCCCGCCTCAACCACGTGTGACGTGTGCAGTTAACCCTCATTGCGTGCCTTAATCGTATACAAGTAAATAAAAACATTCTCTATGAGAAAGTTGGTGGCATATAGGATTTGAAGGCAATGGTGGTGTAAAAAGGAAGGAAACAAGGGTCTAGTAATAAGGAAAAATGGAATAGTCCTATATTTAGCACACGAACAACATACTATATCCTACATATAGAAATGTGCTAAATATAGGACTATTCCATTTTTCCTTATTACTAGACCCTTGTTTCCTTCCTTTTTACACCACCATTGCCTTCAAATCCTATATGCCACCAACTTTCTCATAGAGAATGTTTTTATTTACTTGTTTCATTGATTTTTATTCATACCCGATTATGAGCCGTATAGCATGTTAAGTAATCCATCTTGATATGAGAACGACATACCATTGAGTGACCTTAACTCTTTTCGCCGAGCGAGATGCACGTTCAGGACTATGGCAATATCGCTATCTTTTTTCAGGATCTGCTCGATACCTTGCACGTCGAGAGGTCCGTTCCTTTTCAGGATCTGAGGGGGCTTTTAAGGGGCGGCCGAAATAGAAGAGAGGTTATTAATTGTCGCCCCAGCGCGATCGAACCCACAAACGCATTTTGTATCGGGCCAGAAGCAGACAGCACCCTCTCCCCCCCCCCCCCCCCCCCCCCCCCCCCCCTACTAATCGCATCTCGATACCTTGCGCGTCGAGAGATCCGTTTCTTTTCAGGCTCTGCTCGATAGTTTTCACGTTTGAGAGGCCCGCTTCTTTTCAGGCTCTGCTTTGTAGTTCCGCTCGGGCTGAATCTAATACGTCGTCTCTAGTTTTGAGGTACTATGCTCGTCGTTTGGCTTTCTTCTTATCCTGACGTGCATGAAGGCATTTTGAGAAAAAAAAACTTCACTAAGTTACAAAGAGCGTCAAACCTAAACGATCGAATAACAAGAATGATTATAGTACGCACGTGCACGTTATTAAAAATACATAACCGCCAAAGTTAATTACCACTACGTGTAGTGCCCAGACCGTACACATTTGATGTATACTGCTAGTACTTCGTATAAAGAGCGACGTAGGACCTATCCGAGTCGTGTCAGTGCAGTAAGCTATACGTGATTTGCTAACACAACCACCGATAAATGTCATGTAGCCTCGAGACGTTTTGACCACAGAAGCGAAAATGCCAGTGAATTCTGAAGCCATTGGTGTGATTTTCATTTCTTAAAAGTGTTCCTATCCCGAGTTATGCGTGGTCAAGAACAAGAACAAGAAGAAGAAGAAGAAGAACGAGAAATACGTGGGACTGGGTACGAGTTTCAAAAATTGTTTTGTTCTCTACAACCACGCGGTTTTGTGACATCAAACAAACACGAAACTGCTTGTTGTTGCCTTCTTGTACGACGACGATAACAAGGTAAGCCATCCGCTCGTCGGGAGTCTTGTTAGAAGCGGGTCGCGTTTTTTTAATGACATTCATAATCGGGGTCAAATCCTATATGAGAGTTACTAACGTAACTCTCGATTACTAACGTAACTCTCGATTAGATGCACAGTTTCAGGTGTCAATATGGATCGATAGTCTGTGTCACCAAGTACGGACCCCCAAAAGCTTCCGCGCGCATACCCCTCCCGCACCCTCCCCCTATCAGTTATTCCTGTCGGACCCCCCCTTTCAGAATTCCTGTATCCTCCCCTGAAGATGATCTTCAGCAATGTCTACATGTACGCTCCTCCTGCATACTTTACCACCCACGCAAGTGGGCGTGGCGTGTAACATCAACTCGTTGTATGAGAGTAAGTTAAAATGCAAGTTTCCGATAACGAGGTAAATCTTCCTAACATGGCTGTTGTATTGAGCTTACGTGTACCCCGCCACTCGTAGCGTGTATCGGGCTCCGGGCCGCAACCCTCTCGGGAAGAAACACTGGAACTAAATGGACTGGACAGTGACCCAGACGTGCAATATATGATTGTGCAAGAGCGGCGGGCCCAGACTAGCCCAGAAGACGTGCTGACACCGCTAACCATAAGGTACCACTGTCCCCTGTACATTTCCCATTCTCGCGTTTTCTACTCATAATAATACTGCTAAGACAATGGCCTAGGAAGCACGGAGGCCGTGGGGGGAATCGCCCCAGCACTTTTGTCGAAGGAGGGTGGGGGGGGGGGGGGGGGGGAGAAGCGAGCGGTTGCCCCCCCCCCATCCGCCTACAGTGGGTAATTCCATACTTAATTGAGCCACCCTAGTCTCAAACAGAAACATTTTCCATATATTATCTATACCCAAGAAATATACAAAATCTGTGTACATGAAATTATTACAATCTTAAGTTATTCGGTTTATGAAATATAACTGTGTGAATAATTTGGGGTTTGGAGGAGCATTGCTTTAACCTTGTTATGGCTATGCTAGGGAATCATACATGTAATGAAGGGTACAGTGTGGGTGTACTCATTAGTAATGCAATTTGTTACATAAGTTGTTACTCTTACGCGTAAATGCCAATGTGATTATTTGCAATACGACAGTATTGCAAATTATGACAGTATTGCAAATCTTGTGGATTGTCTGTGGATTGCCAATGTGATTACAGACAATATCCACAAAATTTGCAATTCTGTCGTATTGCAAATTTTGTGGATTGTCTGTAATCACATAGGCATTATACGCGTAAGAGTACTATGTAAACCCACTTGATCATAACAACTTTAAGGGGAGGACACTAAAATGGCTGCCAGCTTTTAAACAGGTTATCCAGCAGTGCATTTGTTTCCCAAATTACTTACAAGCTTGAACCCTTATTGGCATTAGCAGTCACCACCCCAAAAAATTTGCTGCAATTTGGTTAAATGAATTCTTATGTACTTTAAAATCTTCATAATATCAATAACTTATGTAACAAATTGCATTACTAATGAGTACACCCACACTGTACCCTTCATTACAGGTATGATTCCCTAGCATAGCCATAACAAGGTTAAAGCAATGCTCCTCCATGTGGTCCAAACCCCAAATTAGTCCCACAGTTATATTTCATAAACCGAATAACTTAATGTTTAATCTCCCGCAATCCTTATTTAAGGATGGCCATCCTTAAATAAGAATTATGACCACTTTCTAAAAGAATGATGTTTTGTTTTATATTAGTGATTACTAGATTCAAGATCATGCAGATCAGCGATGCTGCCGTGATTAAAACAGGTTTGGCTTGCTCAAAAACCGGTTTATTACAGTGCATGTAAATACGGCGAAACCGCCATTTGCCGTTGGCGATATAGTAGTGCGCAAATTTACTTTGTATATGACGTATGGCAAGGAAGGACATGCCCACTGCAAACAAGTTGGCTGCTATGTCAAACCAAAGTTTGGTTTGACACATGCACTACTCAGTGTAAACCAAATGTGGTTTAGGGTTTAAACTTAGTTATTTTGGTTTAACACTAAAACCGTATGCATGGTTTTATGTGTTAACCAATCTTCTTGGTTTAACCTGAATCGTACAGTATAGTAAAAAAAAAAAAACACTCAGACTGAACAGGATTCGAACTCTATACATATTCCTATCAGCGCACGACTTGATCAACCAGTGCTTTTTTTTTGCACATATGGTTGCCATGCACAAACGGGGACAAAATGCGCATCCAAGCAGCCCTGCCGCATTCAAAACTGTATTCATAACCAATATGCATTCCACTGACCCGCCTTCATAACATGAATAGATAGTAACCCCATGCAGCAGTAATGATTACTATATTGTAATTATATTGGCCAGCAAATTGTAATGGCCATGCAGGGTAGTAATGAATTTTAAGAAGAATTCACGGACAGTGATACACTTTTGTTTATGCAGGTCATTATAGAACTAGAACAATATAGTTGCTTACATTTACATCATGGATCGCACAAAAGCAACTAAAAAGTCACCTGACAATCACATAAGACTAAATATTTGATATTTAGAATGCAAATCTCAGGTGGAGTCCTGTTCATGGCTCTCCCACCCTGAGGCATGCAAAAACAGTCCACTTGCTGGTGAATTACAAGGTTACAAGTATAATGAAATAGTTACACAACACTTCATAACTTCATTCCTTGTATAGATTCTTTTTGCATACATCTTACTTAGCGTATTTATATACTTCACAATGGTGCATGCAGTCTGTTCACCTATATTCCTTTCTTGATACACCTGAGCTAGGTCTGGGTGCATGAAATGGTAAGCACCTGTTTGGACTGCACAGATGGTCACCAGTCAAGGAAACAGAATGTTGATCAAATTAGAATACAATATTAAAACGTTTGGTTTAAACTGTAAACTATCTTGCATTCAAACCAAAATGATGAGTTTAAATGTTAAACCACAATATTGGTTTGACTGTTTGGTTTGATTACAAAACCATATAAAATATAAACCACAGGTTTAAAATTCTTTGGTTTGATGTGGCAACCAACTTGTATGCAGTGTATACCTTATACACTTTACAGTTTTACTGCTACAATTTTACCGTGGTATTATACATTTTCTTCGTTAACAAAAGCTTGCAGGTCGTCTCTCTATCAGGAATAATGAACTAAAGTCCAAGACCATTTTTAGCCTGTACAGCCGCCTAGGGTTGACATTAGTAAGGGCGAACTGTAGAGCTATCCTATCTAGGTTAATATGACTGTTAAAGGACTTATTTTAGTGTATATAATAATAAATGTGCATTTATTCTTTTTATAATCCTCAAAAAAAAAAAAAACAAACAAACCATAAATGTTCAAAGTTGAGTCCATCAATCACTTCTGGATTGGCAAGAATTGCTTTTGTAATATTTATGTGGGATTCATCCATCTCTGGAAACTCTATACACAATTCTGCATTGCAATCTGCAACACTCTGTATTTTTTTCTTGACAACTGCTATCTTTTTTTTCTGGTTTCTTTCCAATAGCCGTTTATCCTGCTCCTTAGCACTATTTAGTTCATGGATGTGAATAAGTAACTTCATCTTTTGAGCCTGTCCTATGCAAAATTTAATAATTTTTTCCTGCTCATTGTGAGGTTTGAACAAAGCCATGGTAACGTTTTATTTATTTTAGACTTAACCTTTGCATCGACAAACCCAATTTTCACATTATGTGCATTTCTAAAATGATAATCAGCTAATCCAAGAGTTTTCTCTGCAAGCATATTATGTGCAGGGGCAGAGAGCGTTTGACTTGCCATAGGTGTTGAATGTTGGATCTCAATGTTATCATACATTTGTCGTTCAATTACTTCTATGATACCAGTTATAAGTCGGAACAAAATTTCATTCAAGCTTACTTTCTCCAGTGCATTCATTAAATTAAAATTACTTTGTAAACACTGCTGTCTTTTTGTCCAAATCTATATCTGTACATGTTGTTAAGACAAGTAATGGACAATCCTTTAATGATTTGAGGTACATGTACTGTAAACATGTCTTAATGTATGAAATAGTATCAAGGTTAGTGATGCCTGCATTTCCATACAGCTAAATTTTTTATTCTCTTCATGAGCTTTTGTATTGATGTCTTTAAAGCATTAATATTCCCACATACTCCTTCATGAATAAAAGCCACCATTTTGGCAGTTTTAAATGCTTTGCTGCATTATATGTGCACTACCAAGCCATTTGAAACCTGTAGTGCATTGTCTGCACTGATATCACCACACCTTCAATCAACTTCTTAAAATCTTCTGCAGTCTTCATCCTAATTTGGAAAGATACACACACCAACAGATCGTTGCAGCATGCTAACATCTTTAAAGTAGGTACTTTACAAAAAAGTTTCAAACAATCTTTCACGCATAAATGAATGCATCAGTTTAAAGACCATATTGAATGGTTTTCAAAACAGTTTTTATCTTTTTGTAGCTTAATCCTAACTGGAGAAACGGGCCTTTAAGTACCGATAAAACAATGTATGGTGTTTGATGCGGAGATATTATAAAAACTGTGATCCCCGTAATGACTATATTCAAACAGTCATATGATTTTTGTCTTTTAATATTTCGATTCCAAATTTTATATGGAGAATGGCATGTTGTAGGCCTACACAAAGAATGTGCATTAGGAAAGAAATACTATTTCCTTATAAGTTAAATGTAGTGGGATTTCTACGTGCATGTATTGATATATTATGTATAAAACTGACTAGATTTTTGACATCCGCTTGAATGTTTGAAATAAATTAAGATCAAATTAGCCCAGGTAATAAATGATCTGAAAGACATTGGAGTACATTTAGAATACATAAAATCTGTAATATGTATTTAAAAATAAAAGCACATGAATAGTACACACTTACACAAGTGCAACTAAATCTTTGTGAATAACATCAGTATCAAACTGCCCCAAAGTTATAGATTGATCTTCTCTATCATCTTCAGTTTCTTCCACTGTCCAATATGAAATAATGAATTTAGTACCTCGTTTACTGTTCTTTACAGACAGCACTTTTCCATTAAATTTTTTGTTCATTCCAGGTGATGTGTTCCACTACTGCGCTATGAATTTACCTAACAACTATGAAGGGTTTATAACATAAATTCCAATGTATCTGTTGAGATTTAGGAAATGTTTTTTCTATTTTGCATTCATTAGCAAGTATAGACTTTACTTTTTTTCAGTTTTGCCTCTTGAAACTTTATCTTGCTTACTTTGTTCTTCTTGAAATCTATAATGTTGAATTTTTATATTCAGTTCATCATTGGCTTTTCTTTGCTGCCATGTTAATCTTGCTCTCTTTATTGCAAACAATATAAGTTTTTATCATCGTTGTCCTGAAGCCAGGATAGTGTTTGATATTTTGTACATTCGCCTTCCCATCAATGAAGCCTATATTTGCATTAGGTGCATGCTGAACATGGTAATCGACAAGACCAAGGGTCTGTTCAGATAGCATATTCTGCAATGGAGCGGCTTGACTTCTTACTAGAATATCGTTTGATGGGTTATGGAGAGAACCATGCAAGTATGGCTCCAGCTGATGCTCAAGAACTTCAAGAGTGCTTCTTATAGCCAAGCTCATAACTTCGAATTCATGAAATTGGGATTCCTCATCACTTGATAATTGTGCTTGCAAACACAGTAGAGACTCATCCCCTTCACTTAGCATCTCTCCAAAGACATTTGATGTTGCAGTTAGGAAGAAAGTTGGTTTCTGTATCAGGTCCCGCAATATTATTGTTCACATCTTAATCATGGGAACCATTTCAAGGTTACCCTAACATTCACTATTAATGTAAAAGATCTTCATCCAAGGCCCATTGATGAATTTTCAAATCAATCCTAGTACTCTTAGCTGAAGTATATTATCGATTTATTCTGTTATCATTAATGAAGATATTATCTCTGATTAAGCTGTTTTTGCAGTAACACATATTTTTCAGATAATACAATAATCTCTCTTTGATCTTAGAAAAAACTTCCTGCCAAATAAAATAAAACATTGAATCAATTTCCTACATATCAAATAACAGTCCTGGCTTAATATTTTCACAACGTAAAAAGTGCTTTTAAAGCCACTTGTGTCTCCTGTGCCCTGTTTAAATCGCATCTTGGTTAGCCCATATATAACATTTGCCACTGCACAATCACTGCCAAATGTGCAACTTTGTATCCCATTGTCATTGTCATGTACAATAAATGCACATTTGATATACCATCCAGTGGATGCACATTACATTTTAACTCTAAAAGTGAGTGTTGAAACAGTTCTTCGAGTTTTAACCATACACAGGGATTGACACTAACCCTATCACTCATAGTACATTTGAAAAGAGATATGGCATGCGATTGAATCATATTAAGCATTCACACTTCAGGCTGATAAAACGGTCTTTGCATGATGGTTAACGCATCTCCCGCAATCCTATAACTTGGACTGTGGCGAAAATAAATTATTGCGCACAGTCCAAAATTTCTGAAAGTTGCACATAATAGCGCTCATAGATCAATACAACGATGCAATGTGTTTATACATAGGACCCGAGTATATACCCTCAAAAAAGGGCGTATTTATGTGGCTCGAAGTTTGATTGGATTACACAGTTCTACAAAGAAGTGTATTTTAAATCCAATTACTATATCTCCTAACAGAGTATTGATTCCTTTCTATGAAAACCAAATTCTGTTTTAATACGATAAGCAATGACATAGCTGTGACACATTCAACGGCGAGCTGAAAATGAGCAATTGCGCATAGCCAGATCGTCCTAAAAGTTTCACGGTAGATAGAAATTGCTTGCCTGCAACGTTTTTTGACGTTTTTGAGGAGGACCCGTCATTGGAAGAGTACAATAAACAACGTTGACTTTTTACTCTAATTAGAAAGCAGTACATCCTTAATTTAGATATTGCGTACGATGTTACATACTATACTGCGTGAAAGAGCGCTCAAAGCTTCGTGATCCCGGCAAATTTGAAGTCTTATCGTCTTTAAACTATCGAGAACTAGATTTTCAAAAATACCTACCTCTCTTAACCTTCGTAAAAACCAGTCACAATTTTTACTGCAGATATTTGGATATGCGGAAGTGAAATGATTTGAAAGTACTTATTTAAAGGGTTACATGTAGGGTTGTAAGCACACTGGAAAGTTGCACAAACATGCGTTAGTTCCATTTTCGCGGCAACGTACAATATGATATCTGGGGACGAGCCACAACCTGAGAAAATCTGGGGTATGCCTTGGGCATCGGCCAAAAATTATGGTATTTTCATAGTATGTAGATTTATAGCAAAACTGCGTTTTTTAATACTTCCTTTTACAGTACTTCGAAAATAATGGTAGTTAGAGTTAAACTTTGTTAACGCTATAAGGTACTCAAAGGTAAGAAATGTTCTTAAAAAGTTGCAAAAACCATGTTATACGGGCAGCGCTTAACCACCTAATAACGCTTGACGTGCGTTGGCTTCATGAATAGCACGTGCCATATTTAAACACATAGGCTGTTGGATAACACCTTGGGCATCAACCAAAGTTCGTGAAATTTGAAATCCATATAGATTAAGGCCTGGGGAGTACCTACATCTGATCGGTTTCCCGGTACCTCTAAAAAGATCTACCAAACCTAAAGGGTACATATTTTTTCTACGCGCTAGAAATTTTCAACAAAACGTTTCAAATAAACCAGAGCTGTATCATAGCATAGACAATGTATCGACATACCGATAAATCCAGAAATAGTCCACAACAGCGATCAAACGAACACAAACCAGCTTTCACTCGAATATAATGCACCTGTCCTGAACAATTTGCAACCAATTTTTACTTAATATTGGATCACCAATTTTTCGGTACTAGTACGCAGGTACCTAGTACTATAGGCTTAGGCAATGGCGTGGTCCCTTCGAGGCTAGTTAATTGGGGCTAAGCTCCGCTAAGCTCGAACACATATCGTATGCCAATTGGCAACGCCCCCCCCCCCCCCCCCCCCCCCCCCCCCAAATGTACCATTGTACATGGTACTGTACTCTGTACTCAATGATAGGACTTGAAGGCACATCCTTTGATGGAGCGGCGGCAGAACGCCCACATGCAGTGCACGTGGTTTCAGTGAGGCTAGGATACGTCTATGCTGGCGTTTGAGCAGAAGCGAGCATCTACATCAGTACACATCATTATAGAAATGCTTGATATTAATTTTTAAGCATTATGGTGTAAATAAGCATAACTTATTAACCACAAGTTATTTCTTTGACGAATCAGGTTGTGAGAATAGCTGGATCAACTAGCTATCTGAGAAAATCAAAACTATTGGGATTTTTATGGTAAATAGTCTCTACTGTTGTGATCCTTATTTAAGGATGGTGTCAATCCTTAAATAAGGATGTGCCACTTCCTGACTGTTTTACCACATGGAAATTGATTATATTGACATCACTTAAAGTTTGATATGGAGGCTAATCAGTATAAAATTAACCAACAGCATTTATTTTATCTTACTTACTTGGTTAGCAAAAATATGCAACCTAAAAGATGATCCATTTTAAAAGATAATGACATCCTTAAAAAAGGATTTTTCCCTGGAGATTAAACATTAAGATATACATGTACACAAATTTTGCATGTTTTGTGGGGTAGATAAAGTCACTTCTGTTTGAGACTAGGGTGGCTCAATTAAGTATGGAATGACCCGAGTGGATTAACTGTGCTTGTAGGGGTGAGTGGCTTAACTGTGCTTGTAGGGGTGAGTGGCTTAACTGTGCTTGTAGGGGTGAGTGGCTTAACTGTACTTGTAAGGATGGGTGGCTTAACTGTGCTTGTAGGGATGAGTGGCTTAACTGTGCTTGTAGGGGTGAGTGGCTTAACTGTGCTTGTAGGGGTGAGTGGCTTAACTGTGCTTGTAGGGATGAGTGGCTTAACTGTGCTTGTAGGGATGAGTGGCTTAACTGTGCTTGTAGGGGTGAGTGGCTTAACTGTGCTTGTAGGGGTGAGTGGCTAAACTGTGCTTGTAGGGGTGAGTGGCTTAACTGTGCTTGTAGGGGTGAGTGGCTTAACTGTACTTGTAGGGGTGAGTGGCTTATCTGTGCTTGTAGGGGTGAGTGGCTTAACTGTGCTTGTAGGGGTGAGTGGCTTAACTGTGCTTGTAGGGATGAGTGGCTTAACTGTGCTTGTAGGGGTGAGTGGCTTAACTGTGCTAGTAGGGGTGAGTGGCTTAACTGTGCTTGTAGGGGTGAGTGGCTTAACTGTGCTTGTAGGGGTGAGTGGCTTAACTGTGCTTGTAGGGATAAGTGGCTTAACTGTGCTTGTAGGGGTGAGTGGCTTAACTGTGCTTGTAGGGATGAGTGGCTTAACCGTGCTTGTAGTGATGAGTGGCTTAACTGTGCTTGTAGGGGTGAGTGGCTTAACTGTGCTTGTAGGGGTGAGTGGCTTAACTGTGCTTGTAGGGATAAGTGGCTTAACTGTGCTTGTAGGGATGAGTGGCTTAACTGTGCTTGTAGGGGTGAGTGGCTTAACTGTGCTTGTAGGGGTGAGTGGCTTAACTGTGCTTGTAGGGATAAGTGGCTTAACTGTGCTTGTAGGGATGAGTGGCTTAACTGTGCTTGTAGGGATGAGTGGCTTAACTGTGCTTGTAGGGGTGAGTGGCTTAACTGTGCTTGTAGGGGTGAGTGGCTTAACTGTGCTTGTAGGGATGAGTGGCTTAACTGTGCTTGTAGGGATGAGTGGCTTAACTGTGCTTGTAGGGGTGAGTGGCTTAACTGTGCTTGTAGGGGTGAGTGGCTTAACTGTGCTTGTAGGGGTGAGTGGCTTAACTGTGCTTGTAGGGGTGAGTGGCTTAACTGTACTTGTAGGGGTGAGTGGCTTATCTGTGCTTGTAGGGATGAGTGGCTTAACTGTGCTTGTAGGGGTGAGTGGCTTAACTGTGCTTGTAGGGGTGAGTGGCTTAACTGTGCTTGTAGGGGTGAGTGGCTTAACTGTGCTTGTAGTGATGAGTGGCTTAACTGTGCTTGTAGGGGTGAGTGGCTTAACTGTGCTTGTAGGGGTGAGTGGCTTAACTGTGCTTGTAGGGGTGAGTGGCTTAACTGTGCTTGTAGGGGTGAGTGGCTTAACTGTGCTTGTAGGGATAAGTGGCTTAACTGTGCTTGTAGGGATGAGTGGCTTAACCGTGCTTGTAGTGATGAGTGGCTTAACTGTGCTTGTAGGGGTGAGTGGCTTAACTGTGCTTGTAGGGGTGAGTGGCTTAACTGTGCTTGTAGGGGTGAGTGGCTTAACTGTGCTTGTAGGGGTGAGTGGCTTAACTGTGCTTGTAGGGGTGAGTGGCTTAACCGTGCTTGTAGGGGTGAGTGGCTTAACTGTGCTTGTAGGGATGAGTGGCTTAACTGTGCTTGTAGTGATGAGTGGCTTAACTGTGCTTGTAGGGGTGAGTGGCTTAACTGTGCTTGTAGGGATGAGTGGCTTAACTGTGCTTGTAGGGATGAGTGGCTTAACTGTGCTTGTAGGGGTGAGTGGCTTAACTGTGCTTGTAGGGGATGAGTGGCTTAACTGTGTTTGTAGGGATGAGTGGCTTAACTGTGCTTGTAGGGATGAGTGGCTTAACTGTGCTTGTAGGGGTGAGTGGGATGAGTGGCTTAACCGTGCTTGTAGGGATTAGTGGCTTAACTGTGCTTGTAGGGATGACTGGCTTAACTGTGCTTGTAGGGGTGAGTGGCTTAACTGTGCTTGTAGGGATGAGTGGCTTAACTGTGCTTGTAGGGATGAGTGGCTTACCTGTGCTTGTAGGGGTGAGTGGCTTAACTGTGCTTGTAGGGATAAGTGGCTTAACTGTGCTTGTAGGGGTGAGTGGCTTAACTGTGCTTGTAGGGATGAGTGGCTTAACTGTGCTTGTAGGGATGAGTGGCTTAACTGTGCTTGTAGGGGTGAGTGGCTTAACTGTGCTTGTAGTGATGAGTGGCTTAACTGTGCTTGTAGGGATGAGTGGCTTAACTGTGCTTGTAGGGATGAGTGGCTTAACTGTGCTTGTAGTGATGAGTGGCTTAACTGTGCTTGTAGGGGTAAGTGGCTTAACTGTGCTTGTAGGGATGACTGGCTTAACTGTGCTTGTAGGGATGAGTGGCTTAACTGTGCTTGTAGGGATAAGTGGCTTAACTGTGCTTGTAGGGATAAGTGACTTAACTGTGTTTGTAGGGGTGTGTGGCTTAACTGTGCTTGTAGGGGTGAGTGGCTTAACTGTGCTTGTAGGGATGACTGGCTTAACTGTGCTTGTAGGGATGAGTGGCATAACTGTGCTTGTAGGGATAAGTGGCTTAACTGTGCTTGTAGGGATAAGTGGCTTAACTGTGCTTGTAGGGGTGAGTGGCTTAACTGTGCTTGTAGGGGTGAGTGGCTTAACTGTACTTGTAGGGGTGAGTGGCTTAACTGTGTTTGTAGGGATGACTGGCTTAACTGTGCTTGTAGGGGTGAGTGGCTTAACTGTGCTTGTAGGGGTGAGTGGCTTAACTGTGCTTGTAGGGGTGAGTGGCTTAACTGTGCTTGTAGTGATGAGTGGCTTAACTGTGCTTGTAGGGATGAGTGGCTTAACTGTGCTTGTAGGGATGAGTGGCTTAACTGTGCTTGTAGTGATGAGTGGCTTAACTGTGCTTGTAGGGGTAAGTGGCTTAACTGTGCTTGTAGGGATGACTGGCTTAACTGTGCTTGTAGGGATGAGTGGCTTAACTGTGCTTGTAGGGATAAGTGGCTTAACTGTGCTTGTAGGGATAAGTGACTTAACTGTGTTTGTAGGGGTGTGTGGCTTAACTGTGCTTGTAGGGGTGAGTGGCTTAACTGTGCTTGTAGGGATGACTGGCTTAACTGTGCTTGTAGGGATGAGTGGCATAACTGTGCTTGTAGGGATAAGTGGCTTAACTGTGCTTGTAGGGATAAGTGGCTTAACTGTGCTTGTAGGGGTGAGTGGCTTAACTGTGCTTGTAGGGGTGAGTGGCTTAACTGTACTTGTAGGGTTGAGTGGCTTAACTGTGTTTGTAGGGATGACTGGCTTAACTGTGCTTGTAGGGGTGAGTGGCTTAACTGTGCTTGTAGGGGTAAGTGGCTTAACTGTGCTTGTAGGGGTAAGTGGCTTAACTGTGCTTGTAGGGGTGAGTGGCTTAACTGTGCTTGTAGGGATGAGTGGCTTAACTGTACTTGTAGGGGTGAGTGGCTTAACTGTGCTTGTAAGGGTGAGTGGCTTACCTGTGCTTGTAAGGGTGAGTGGCTTAACTGTGCTTGTAAGGGTGAGTGGCTTAACTGTACTTGTAGGGATGAGTGGCTTAACTGTGCTTGTAGGGATAAGTGACTTAACTGTGCTTGTAGGGGTGAGTGGCTTAACTGTGCTTGTAGGGGTGAGTGGCTTAACTGTGCTTGTAGGGATGAGTGGCTTAACTGTGCTTGTAGGGGTGAGTGGCTTAACTGTGCTTGTAGGGGTGAGTGGCTTAACTGTGCTTGTAGGGATGAGTGGCTTAACTGTGCTTGTAGGGGTGAGTGGCTTAACTGTGCTTGTAGGGATGAGTGGCTTAACTGTGCTTGTAGGGGTGAGTGGCTTAACTGTGCTTGTAGGGGTGAGTGGCTTAACTGTGCTTGTAGGGGTGAGTGGCTTAACTGTGCTTGTAGGGATGAGTGGCTTAACTGTGCTTGTAGGGGTGAGTGGCTTAACTGTGCTTGTAGGGGTGAGTGGCTTAACTGTGCTTGTAGGGGTGAGTGGCTTAACTGTGCTTGTAGGGGTGAGTGGCTTAACTGTGCTTGTAGCGGTGAGTGGCTTAACTGTGCTTGTAGGGATGAGTGGCTTAACTGTGCTTGTAGGGGTGAGTGGCTTAACTGTGTTTGTAGGGGTGAGTGGCTTAACTGTGCTTGTAGGGATGAGTGGCTTAACTGTGTTTGTAGGGGTGAGTGGCTTAACTGTGCTTGTAGGGATGACTGGCTTAACTGTGCTTGTAGGGGTGAGTGGCTTAACTGTGCTTGTAGGGATGAGTGGCTTAACTGTGCTTGTAGGGGTGAGTGGCTTAACTGTGCTTGTAGGGATAAGTGGCTTAACTGTGCTTGTAGGGGTGAGTGGCTTAACTGTGCTTGTAGGGATGACTGGCTTAACTGTGCTTGTAGGGGTGAGTGGCTTAACTGTGCTTGTAGGGGTGAGTGGCTTAACTGTGCTTGTAGGGATGAGTGGCTTAACTGTGCTTGTAGGGGTGAGTGGCTTAACTGTGCTTGTAGGGGTGAGTGGCTTAACTGTGCTTGTAGGGATGAGTGGCTTAACTGCTTGTAGGGATGAGTGGCTTAACTGTGCTTGTAGGGATGAGTGGCTTAACTGTGCTTGTAGGGGTGAGTGGCTTAACTGTGCTTGTAGGGGTGAGTGGCTTAACTGCTTGTAGTGATGAGTGGCTTAACTGCTTGTAGGGATGAGTGGCTTAACTGTGCTTGTAGGGATGAGTGGCTTAACTGTGCTTGTAGGGGTGACTGGCTTAACTGTGCTTGTAGGGGTGAGTGGCTTAACTGTGCTTGTAGGGGTGAGTGGCTTAACTGTGCTTGTAAGGGTGAGTGGCTTAACTGTGCTTGTAGGGGTGAGTGGCTTAACTGTGCTTGTAGGGGTAAGTGGCTTAACTGTGCTTGTAGGGGTGACTGGCTTAACTGTGCTTGTAGGGGTGAGTGGCTTAACTGTGCTTGTAGGGATGAGTATCTTAACTGTGCTTGTAGGGGTGAGTGGCTTAACTGTGCTTGTAGGGGTAAGTGGCTTAACTGTGCTTGTAGGGGTGAGTGGCTTAACTGTGCTTGTAGGGATGAGTGGCTTAACTGTGCTTGTAGGGGTGAGTGGCTTAACTGTACTTGTAGGGGTGAGTGGCTTAACTGTGCTTGTAGGGGTGAGTGGCTTAACTGTGCTTGTAGGCGTGAGTGGATTAACTGTGCTTGTAGGGATGAGTGGCTTAACTGTGCTTGTAGGGGTGAGTGGCTTAACTGTGCTTGTAGGGATAAGTGGCTTAACTGTGCTTGTAGGGGTGAGTGGCTTAACTGTGCTTGTAGGGGATGAGTGGCTTAACTGTGCTTGTAGGGGTGAGTGGCTTAACTGTGCTTGTAGGGGTGAGTGGCTTAACTGTGTTTGTAGGGATGACTGGCTTAACTGTGCTTGTAGGGGTGAGTGGCTTAACTGTGCTTGTAGGGGTGAGTGGCTTAACTGTGCTTGTAGGGGTGAGTGGCTTAACTGTGCTTGTAGGGGTGAGTGGCTTAACTGTGTTTGTAGGGATGACTGGCTTAACTGTGCTTGTAGGGGTGAGTGGCTTAACTGTGCTTGTAGGGGTGAGTGGCTTAACTGTGCTTGTAGGGGTGAGTGGCTTAACTGTGCTTGTAGGGATGAGTGGCTTAACTGTGCTTGTAGGGGTGAGTGGCTTAACTGTGCTTGTAGGCGTGAGTGGCTTAACTGTGCTTGTAGGGGTGAGTGGCTTAACTGTGCTTGTAGGGGTGACTGGCTTAACTGTGCTTGTAGGGGTGAGTGGCTTAACTGTGCTTGTAGGGATAAGTGGCTTAACTATGCTTGTAGGGGTGAGTGGCTTAACTGTGCATGTAGGGATGAGTGGCTTAACTGTGCTTGTAGGGGATGAGTGGCTTAACTGTGCTTGTAGGGGTGACTGGCTTAACTGTGCTTGTAAGGATGAGTGGCTTAACTGTGCTTGTAGGGATGAGTGGCTTAACTGTGCTTGTAGGGATGAGTGGCTTAACTGTGCTTGTAGGGGTGAGTGGCTTAACTGTGCTTGTAAGGATAAGTGGCTTAACTGTGCTTGTAGGGGTGAGTGGCTTAACTGTGCTTGTAGGGGTGAGTGGCTTAACTGTACTTGTAGGGGTGAGTGGCTTAACTGTGCTTGTAGGGGTGAGTGGCTTAACTGTGCTTGTAGGGGTGAGTGGCTTAACTGTGCTTGTAGGGGTGAGTGGCTTAACTGTGCTTGTAGGGATGAGTGGCTTAACTGCAGTAGTGTTCACATCATTCTCCGTGTGCACACACAAGTAACCATAGGAGCCTTTTGGTAAGAGTGCATGATGATGTACAGTGGAAGTCCTTTCATCCTCTAATCAAATTATGCCATACACCGCAATTTGTTAATTCTACAGTTTGATTTGTTATTAATCCAATTTAGATTTTTTTAATTGACTGCCAGTTTTAGTGAACAGAGCAGTTGACATACAGTTGGCTACACGTTCCATTTCAATGTGACCACTGCTGGATCATGGCTGGCCCATCGTTACTGACTCCCAAAATTGCCCACCATCTCACCATCCTTATCATCTCACCATCCTCTGATATGCCCACCTCATTCGTCCCACCATTTCACCATCCTCGATATGCCCATCTCATTCATCCCACCATTTCACCATCCTCTGATATGCCCATCTCATTCATCCCACCATTTCACCATCCTCTGATATGCTCACCTCATTCATCCCTTCATCTCACCATCCTTGGATATCTCCACCTCAATCATCCTACCATTTCACCATCCTTTGATATGTCCACCTCTTCATCCCATCCTCTGATATGTCCACCTCTTCATCCCATCCTCTGATATGCCCACCTCTTCATCCCATCCTCTGATATGCCCACCTCTTCATCCCATCCTCTGGTATGCCCACCTCTTCATCCCATCCTCTGATACCCACCTCTTCATCCCATCATCTGATATGCCACCTCTTCATCCCATCCTCTGATATGCCCACCTCTTCATCCCATCCTCTGATATGCCCACCTCTTCATCCCATCCTCTTAGGTTTTTCACTGATTTGGCCATTCCCTCTCTCCCTCTCTCAGACACATGAGTGCAGCCTTTTCAAAGTATCCAGGACATGAGGGCTTGATCTCGCTTGCGTTCAACATCGTCACTCAGAATGAAGAATGTGTCAATGATGATGAATTGCCCACAGAAGAGCCTCCCTCTGTTGCCTACGAGCTTCTCAAACTTGCCTCGAATGCCTTTTCAGCTATCAACAAAAAGTCCATGGTCCAGTATAAGGCACTTGTAATCTTGTCAGAGCTGCTTGGGCAGTACCCAGACCATCTCCCTGGTGTCTGTGACATCAGTGTCCTTGCGGAGCTGATCAATGGAGTATTGGAGCAGCAGAGCAGAGAGATAGCCTGTCGGGCAGGAAGGGACATTGTCAAGCTCCTGAATATTTTGGACAAATCTCAGCTGAAGGAATTGAGCACCAGAGGCGTGTACAGTCATTTGTGGACCCTCCTAGAGAACTACGATCACATGGACCCTGACTATGTTGTTCAAATCATTGTAGGCATAGAATACTTTGTACCACGGGTGAACCTTCTAACCGAGGATGACTCCCAGTGTTTGCTGTGTATGACAAATGGGCTGCCTTCACACCGGGAACTTCAGAGAAGGATTTGGAACCTGTTCGCAGTTCATTGCAAACTGAGTGCCGAGTTTGCAACTCAGTTGCTGGCCTTGAATGTCCTCAACGTGGTTGTCACTGTGCTGCAGCAGGATGATATGCAAATCACGAGTTTTGTTTTGGAGTTTTTGGAGAGCTGCAGAAAAGCAATTCCACAGCATTTGTCCCAACTTTGCCTGAAGCAGGATTCAGTACTGGAAACTCTAGTGAAGACAACTATTCCAGACGACTGCATGGAGCAGATGTGCATTCTGCTGGCCTGCATCATTGACTGCTGCAGTGGGGCAACTTATTCCAAACTGTTCCAGTACAAAATGGTTAGCAAGTTGGAGGATTGCGCTAGGAAAGCACCCCATCATCGCCTGCCCATAGCGTGCAAGTGTATCGAGAAGGTCCTCCACCTCCTATCATCAGACTCCGAACGCAACGAGGAGAACAGTTTAGAGGCATTTAGGGTGCAGTTCTTTGCAGAGTACCACCATCTCTTCATTCAAGATGTGCTGGCCATCACTATGAATGCATCATATCAGGCTGAGCTTGTTTATATGCTGCTTCAAAGGTTTCTGAGGGTGTGCCCTCAGGAGCTTATGTCCAACGTTTGCACTGCAGATTTCGTGCAGCGTTTTGTTACCGGCTTTGTGCGCGATATCGTCCGCTTTCCAAATCAGGCAAGGAGAATAGTCTTCACTGGTCACCTGTTCCTGTTCCAAGTTAAGACAAAAGCTGTGGTTGAGATGTTTCGAGACATTGGCTTTCACACCACTGTCACCAATCTAATCCGAGAGTCGAAATCGCAAGTCCTCCTCACTATTACGGTGGTTGTGGGTCTTCTCTCGTGCCTCACCAGCAAGTACCGCGAGCACCTCAAAGACCTGAAGCCACTCCTTGATTGCAACGCGTTAGACGTGATTATCGAGATAGTGTCGAGGTTTGGTCAGTGCGACCGGACCCAGTTTGGCGACGAAGTCACCCGCATTTTCCTCACGATGACCGCCGACAAGGACGTGGCGCAGGAGCTCTTCAAGCGCAACTACCTCGACAAGCTGCTGGGGCTCCTGGGTACCTCTGACCTTCTCCCCGTGCTGCAACGCTGCCTGGTTCACTCGATAGGCAACATTGCCCTCGGAGGCCACAAGGTGAAGCAGGTCCTCACCGACCGGCGCGTGCACCACCTGCTGCTCGACATCCTGAGCGAGAAGGCTGACTCCGGGGACCCTTACCTCCTCTCCGCGTGCGGGAGGGTGCTCGACATCCTCGCCGCGGGTGACGGCATCAAGAGGGAGTTTGTGGAGCTCGGCTGCGTCGACACGCTCCTCCGCGTGCTGGGTTCCAAGGGCGACACCTCCGAAGTCTGCTGGCATGCCCTGGGCCTGCTCAGCTCCCTCGCGTTTGTCACGGCCGTCCACAGGAGGTTTGTCGTCACGCGGAGGGTGCTGGACGCCGTTGTGGGCATCCTGGGAACGAGCACCCACGGGAAGGTGATCAGCTACGTGGCGCTGGTGCTCCTGGCCTTTGCCGAGCTGGACGAGGGCATGGTGCGTCTCAGGGAGATGGAGGTGTGCGGACCCCTGGTGGAGGCCACAAAGAGTAGCACCTACAAGAGCCAGGGGCCGGACCTCGAGAGGTGGGCGGGGCACGTGGTGGAGACGCTGTCGCTGTACACCGTTGCTGCCGGTTCGGCGATTTTAGTGGAAGGGATGCCTGGTAGCGACTGCTATGACTGGCCTCCATTGCTGCCCAACCCTTTTACCTCCGGTGATACCACTCGGGTGTGCACGGATGACCACATCAGTCTCAGACCCCACTTCCCTGTCGCCGTGGAACTGGATGATACAGCAAGGCAGCAGCTGCTACAGCTGGGGATCGACACCAGTCAGCCCTTGTTTCGTGTTGGTCGCGTGTACGGAAGTAGCTACGGACTTTGTAGCAACTGCGAGGTGGATGGTACGTCGGAGGAGTTGGTCATCCGTACTCACGGCTTGACTCCTCACCAGTATCAGGGTCTCATTGACAATGGCTGGTATAGGAGAGGGGGTGTTAAAATGTTTCGACTGAGGCAAAACCACCGCGCTCAATGCTGTGATTGGGAAACAAGAGTTTTGGTGCAGGAGTTTGACTACAGGAAGAGGTACTCTAAACTCCTGAGAAGAATTCCAACAGATAGACTGACTGTTGAGTCACTGCCAACACACTTCTCTCGAGATGCTTTTGACCTGTACAATGAGTACAACTTTAAGAAGCATGATAAGACTCCAAAGTGTGAACACTCCTATGTGGAGCATGCAGTTGATAGTGTAATTTCAAGCCAAACTGTAAATGGCATAGAATATGGAACCTATCACCAGTTGTATCGATTGGATGGAAAGCTTGTAGCTGTTAGTCTGATTGATATAGTCCCAAAGGGCATTGTCAGCGTGTACATGTGGTACAGTCTGGAGAAGGAAGTGTCCAAGTACTCACTTGGAGTTTATTCTGCTCTCAAAGAGATAGAGTTTGTTCGAGAGCTGAGCAAGAAGAATCCTGAGATGAAGTATTACTACCTCCAGGGATGGAATGAAAATAACAAGAAGCTTGCGTACAAAGCCAACTACTCTCCTGAATCATTCTACTGTGCCTGTATAACACCAGAATGGCTTCCATCCTTGGAGGCTGTGAAAGAGGCTAAAGAGAAGTACCTCAGGGGACACACACATGATCAAAATGGCCTTCCATTTAGTAATGCCACCACATCCATAGCTATGGAGACTACAGACAAGGACAAGAAAGTGTCACCTGATGTGCCATGTTCAGCATTTGAGAATGACAGAGCAAAGTACCAGCAACTGACAGGGCACAGGCCTGATGTTAGCAAGATGGTGGTCTGTTTGAACTATACCACATACATGTACCTTGGTGAGGTGTTCTCAAGGTTTGGTGTAGACAAGATTCAGAGAGAGCTAATGGAGAGAAGGTTTGAGGAACTTATTGTAGCCATAGGCCCAGAGCTGAGCTCCCAGCTGATTATTGACTTGAAGGCTACTTGATGTTTTTAAACACACTTGTGTGTGTGTGTGTGTGCATGTTTTAAAGTTGAATTCTATTGCATATTGGCTTCTGTATGCATAGGAAAGTAGAAATGAGTTCTGTTTCAATAATGAACTGCTGTCAAAATGGTTATTCTGGCCGGCTTTCTCAAAATCTGCCCAAAGGCTTTGAAGTTATAGTGCTCCAGTTACTGGGTGTGTGGGGAGCAGGGATATTGAGGGAGTTAGGTAATAGGGGCAAGTTGAGGTGTGCTTGAGCTAAGGTGATTAGAAGAAAGAGATGTTGAGAGCTAAGGGTGATCAGAAGAAATGATGTGTGCATGTGATTAGATACTGCAACTTCAGCAATTAAACTTGAGTGTAAATATACAACTTCTTACCTTTAATTGTGTTACTGAATATGGAAGTTGGTATTACAAATATGCTGATTCATAGGTGCTAGTGCTATTGCTTTCACTTAGCGGATAAAAATCAGCTTAATGCATGAAATAAGTACAGTGGCCAATTTACAGCCATTGTAATGCACAAATTTCAATACGTGTACTCACCACCATTGACAATGACTATACATCACTGAAGCTTGTGAGAAATGAGTCTCTATATCACATGCTAGCATTTATAAATTCACTACTCATGCACTGTCTTCATCCACAAACGTCACTGAAGGAAGGATTGGGAGACAAAAGTTGTAGAAGGAAGATGGTTGAAATAGACTTAAATCGTGCCATTTTACACAGCCATTAGAAAGCACATCATCCTCAGCAGGTTGTCCAATGTAGTGAGGATCCTATTACAGATGAGAGTACACAAACTGCTCCCTCAGGTCACTGGCCTCTGCCATGTATGTGTACTCACAGCAATAAGAAAGCGAGCCTCTTCAGGCTGCTGTAGACTGATCCCAATCAATGTCTTTGAGGCAGCATCCATATCCCCACCTATGCACCCAATCAGAAGCCAAAAGATGTAAGGTGTGGTGCAATGTCCTCACTTTCTCATTGTATACTTATTTAATTTAAACAAATACCTATCATAATGGGAGCTCCGGATACCTTGAAATGTTCAATAAATGTTGGCACGTGACTAGGCACTTCATCCCCAGCTGGAACATGAATAATCCTTGAGCAGACCTGCCGTGCAGGCGCGTGCACAAATGCGCTAATAATCGTTATTATATCAGCCAAATGCTTACTCCGTACATGTGGTCCAGTACTATGCTGGCCTCAATGCATCCAATCCAATCCTTGGAACCCCCGAATGAGCGCGGTTTGTCACCCACCTCAACGAGTATATCCTGTATCTGTCGTACAGACGGTATTGTAGTACCCCTGTTAGGTTCCCGGGCCCTGCCGTGCGCCCAAGAACACAATGACTGTAGACTTCTGTAACCACACCCCCATCCCTTGAATGGCGGAATGATATTTCATACGCCCAACAGGCAAATCACTCTACTAGTAGTCTTCCACAACCAAACTTACTCTGTCGTCCAATTCATCGCACATATAGTGATAATAGGCACAGCTGCCTTTAACCAAGTACGCTTCACAGTTAGCAGTAGTACTAGTACTCGCGCGAAGACTTAAGGCGACAAGGTCCAGCATAGTAATGACCGCTCTCGTTCCCAGACGGACGGCGCCCACTGACATGACAATGGCACTGACATGACAAGGATGAATCCAATACCAAAATATGCGGGTGTTATTTTAAAAGGTAGTTGTGGTCGGCCGGCCAGTGTCACTAAATTTAGTACAACATCTGATTAACGACATTAAAATTTTTTAGAGAGCCCTGGCCATTCAAGACATCTACAGACCCAGTGGTCATTTGAGAAATTGAGACATCTACAGTCCCAGTTGGACTAAAATGAATGTCTCTTGACATGAGAAAATTAAAAGTGTTTCGTGTAAAAATCACTATAAATTTCCTTAGTGAGCCAAACTCCCCATGCAAGCCTAGCCAGCATAGCCCAGATCTAACTAGTGATGGAGATGAAGCAGAGCTAGGGATGGTGAGGGGAGACTGAAGCAGAGGGATAGTGAGAGGGACTGAAGCAGAGGGATGGTGAGGGGAGACTGAAGCAGAGGGATAGTGAGAGGGACTGAAGCAGAGGGATGGTGAGAGGAGACTGAAGAAGAGGGATGGTGAGAGGAGACTGAAGCAGAGGGATGGTGAGAGGAGACTGAAGCAGAGGGATGGTGAGAGGAGACTGAAGCAGAGGGATGGTGAGAGGAGACTGAAGCAGAGGGATGGTGAGAGGGACTGAAGCAGAGGGATGGCGAGAGGAGACTGAAGCAGAGGGATGGTGAGAGGAGACTGAAGCAGAGGGATGGTGAGAGGAGACTGAAGCAGAGGGATGGTGAGAGGAGACTGAAGCAGAGGGATGGTGAGAGGAGACTGAAGCAGAGGGATGGTGAGAGGAGACTGAAGCAGAGGGATGGTGAGAGGAGACTGAAGCAGAGGGATGGTGAGAGGAGACTGAAGCAGAGGGATGGTGAGAGGAGACTGAAGCAGAGGGATGGTGAGAGGAGACTGAAGCAGAGGGATGGTGAGAGGAGACTGAAGCAGAGGGATGGTGAGAGGAGACTGAAGCAGAGGGATGGTGAGGGGAGACTGAAGCAGAGGGATGGTGAGAGGAGACTGAAGCAGAGGGATGATGAGAGGAGACTGAAGCAGAGGGATGGTGAGGGGAGACTGAAGCAGAGGGATGGTGAGAGGAGACTGAAGCAGAGGGATGGCGAGAGATTGAAGGCAATAAAGTATTGGCACAAAGCGATGAATCTTGGTGGCCTTCAAAATATTACTTGACAGGATTCGATGAATCTCCTCTTGAAAGAGATATAGCTTGCATTTAACAGCTTACCGGGTCTCCACATACCAACTCACCTTATTCGGCGTTGTGACGTTTTCCTGCAACCACAAATAACTCATTCGTGGTTGGTAAGGCGGAAGTGTACCAGAGGGTAGGGGGACTTCAAATCCCTATCCTCTACCCCTACCCCAACATATGGAGGGTTGGGTTTGGGAGGAGGAATACTGGAAGGGGCGCAGACCCCTCCAGTACCGGCCCAAGAGGAGGCGCGCCCTGGCGACTTCTCCCCCAAACAGTCAACACTCCCCCTGGATACTCCCTCCATGAACGTATGACAATTAATTTCTACCTCCCATTGACTTCTGCTGAACAAAAGTTAACATCATATCAAAGTGGCCAATACAGCAGATAGCCCGACCAACCGATCCGTGGGAATCCGAACATACTGCTGGTACGCCACGCTCTTCCACCGGCCTAACATTTTAATGATGAAGTCTTCGACCCCTTTTTGCGCAGCCGTCGTCGCTGCCCCTATCCGAAAACTGTGACTGCAATATATAGTCGGCTTGCCGCTTCGTTGAGCGCTGATCTCAGCGCTTCTACGAGGCGGGGACGAGTGAGAGGCCTACCATCCTTGAATCGAAACAAGGGGCCTCCTCTAAGGCACATGTAATCCAGAATGGCTGCCACAGGGCACAGCTCAGTTCCTGTTCTACCCACATAGGATACGTCCCTTCACGGAATGGATCTGTTTTCGATTGTTTTATATGCACCCGCAGAAATGATGGTGACCCGGGATCGTCAATTGATACGTCATTCATGTCCAAATAAAACCAAACAACTGCTACTAAAAAAACGATGCGGATTCCGCTCCAAAAAAAAAAAAAAAAAAACAACTGCTGCTGATTACGCTCATAGACAAACTTCTGAAGGATTAGCACGGGTTATATATCATGTATCCACGGTATGCGCGTGCGCACTCGACCCATGCTGTTAACTTGGTCTAAAGGCGTTTCTTCACTAGCAAAGGCAAACCGGATCGATCCGCATTGTGGTCAATGAATTTAATCAGTGAGTACATTGATCCATATACACTGATTAAATTCATTGACCACAATGCGGATCGATCCGGTTTGCCTTTGCTAGTGAAGAAACGCCTTAAAACTCCTATTTAGTGGAACATGATGGGTACAATTAAGCTACCATTTAGTTAATAGCATGCAGTTGCTGGTGATATTTGGAAGTTTGATATCATATTACAATAATATTGATCTATAGACTATTTATTTTCGCTTGATGGTGTATGAGACACGAATTTAAAATAAAATGTGAAGACCAATAATCCTAAACCACTTCAACCAGAACCAGTGCATCGCAATACTGGTGGAATGGAATGGAAACCCTCCACTAAAATTAATAAAATTTAAAAATAAATCATATAAAATTAGTCACAAAGTAGAACAAACTTTTACATCAACAACAAGAGTTTCACCCAGCTCTGGGCCTATGGCTACAATAAGTTCCTCAAACCTTCTCTCCATTAGCTCTCTCTGAATCTTGTCTACACCAAACCTTGAAAACACCTCACCAAGGTACATGTATGTGGCATAGTTCAAACAGACCACCATCTTGCTAACATCAGGCCTGTGCCCTGTCAGTTGCTGGTACTTTGCTCTGTCATTCTCAAATGCTGAACATGGCACATCAGGTGATACTTTCTTGTCCTTGTCTGTTATCTCCACAGCTATGGGTGAAGTGGCATTACTAGATGGAAGGCCATTTTGATCATGTGTGTGTTCCCTGAGGTACTTCTCTTTAGCCTCTTTCACAGCCTCCAAGGATGGAAGCCACTCTGGTGTTATACAGGCACAGTAGAATGATTCAGGAGAGTAGTTGGCCTTGTACGCAAGCTTCTTGTTATTTTCATTCCATCCCTGGAGGTAGTAATACTTCATCTCTGGATTCTTCTTGCTCAGCTCTCGAACAAACTCTATCTCTTTGAGAGCAGAATAAACTCCAAGTGAGTACTTGGACACTTCCTTCTCCAGACTGTACCACATGTACACGCTGACAATGCCCTTTGGGACTATATCAATGACACCAACAGCTACAAGCCTTCCGTCCAACCGATACAACTGGTGATAGGTTCCATATTCTATGCCATTTACAGTATAGTTTGATATGGGACTGTTCACAGCATGCTCAGCATACGAGTATTCAGATTTGATAGGTTTATCATGCTTCTTGAAGTGATACTCATTGTACAGTTCAAAAGCATCTCGAGAGAAGTGTGTTGGCAGTGACTCAACAGTCAGTCTATCTGTTGGAATTCTTCTCAGGACTTTAGAGTAGCTCTTGCGTAACCTGTAGTCAAACGCCTGCACCAAAACTCTTGTTTCCCAATCGCAGCATTGAGCGCGGTGGTTTTGCCTCAGTCGAAACATTTTAACACCCCCTCTCCTATACCAGCCACTGTCAATGAGACCCTGATACTGGTGAGGAGTCAAGCCGTGAGTACGGATGACCAACTCCTCCGACGTACCATCCACCTCGCAGTTGCTACAAAGTCCGTAGCTACTTCCGTACACGCGACCAACACGAAACAAGGGCTGACTGGTGTCGATCCCCAGCTGTAGCAGCTGCAGTCTTGCTGTATCATCCAGTTCCACAGCGACAGGGAAGTGGGGTCTGATACTGATGTGGTCATCCATGCACACCCGAGTGGTATCACCGGAGGTAAAAGGGTTGGGCAGCAATGGAGGCCAGTCATAGCAGTCGCTACCAGGCATCCCTTCCACTAAAACCGCCGAACCGGCAGCAATGGTGTACAGTGACAGCTTCTCCACCACGTGCCCCGCCCACCTCTCGAGGTCCGGCCCCTGGCTCTTGTAGGTGCTACTCTTTGTGGCCTCCACCAGGGGTCCGCACACCTCCATCTCCCTGAGACGCACCATGCCCTCGTCCAGCTCGGCAAAGGCCAGGAGCACCAGCGCCACGTAGCTGATCACCTTCCCGTGGGTGCTCGTTCCCAGGATGCCCACAACGGCGTCCAGCACCCCCCGCGTGACGACAAACTTCCTGTGGACGGCCGTGACAAACGCGAGGGAGCTGAGAAGGCCGAGGGCTCGCCAGCAGACTTCGGCGTGGTCGCCCTTGGAACCAAGCACGCGGAGGAGCGTGTCGACGCAGCCGAGCTCCACAAACTCCCTCTTGATGCCGTCGCTTGAGGCGAGGATGTGGAGCACCCTCCCGCACGCGGAGAGGAGGTAAGGGTCCCCGGAGTCAGCCTTCTCGCTCAGGATGTCGAGCAGCAGGTGGTGCACACACCGGTCGGTGAGGACCTGCTTCACCTTGTGGCCTCCGAGGGCAATGTTGCCTATCGAGTGGACCAGGCAGCGTTGCAGCACGGGGGGAAGGTCAGAGGTACCCAGGAGCCCCAGCAACTTGTCGAGGTAGTTGCGCTTGAAGAGCTCCTGCGCCACGTCCTTGTCGGCGGTCATCGTGAGGAAAATGCGGGTGACTTCGTCGCCAAACTGGGTCCGGTCGCACTGACCAAACCTCGACACTATCTCGATAATCACGTCCAACGCGTTGCAATCAAGGAGTGGCTTCAGGTCTTTGAGGTGCTCGTGGTACTTGCTGGTGAGGCACGAGAGGAGACCCACAACCACCGTAATAGTGAGGAGGTCTTGCGATTCCGACTCTCGGATTAGATTGGTGACAGTGGTGTGAAAGCCAATGTCTCGAAACATCTCAACCACAGCTTTTGTCTTAACTTGGAACAGGAACAGGTGACCAGTGAAGACTATTCTCCTTGCCTGATCTGGAAAGCGGACGATATCGCGCACAAAGCCGGTAACAAAACGCTGCACGAATTCTGCAGTGCAGACGTTGGACATAAGCTCCTGAGGGCACACCCTCAGAAACCTTTGAAGCAGCATATAAACAAGCTCAGCCTGATATGATGCATTCATAGTGATGGCCAGCACATCTTGAATGAAGAGATGGTGGTACTCTGCAAAGAACTGCACCCTAAATGCCTCTAAACTGTTCTCCTCGTTGCGTTCGGAGTCTGATGATAGGAGGTGGAGGACCTTCTCGATACACTTGCATGCTATGGGCAGGCAATGATGGGGTGCTTTCCTAGCGCAATCCTCCAACTTGCTAACCATTTTGTACTGGAACAGTTTGGAACAAGTTGCCCCACTGCAGCAGTCAATGATGCAGGCCAGCAGAATGCACGTCTGCTCCATGCAGTCGTCTGGAATAGTTGTCTTCACTAGAGTTTCCAGTACTGAATCCTGCTTCAGGCAAAGTTGGGACAAATGCTGTGGCATTGCTTTTCTGCAGCTCTCCAAAAACTCCAAAACAAAACTCGTGATTTGCGTATCATCCTGCTGCAGAACAGTGACAACCACGTTGAGGACATTCAAGGCCAGCAACTGAGTTGCAAACTCGGCACTCAGTTTGCAATGAACTGCAAACAGGTTCCAAATCCTTCTCTGAAGTTCCCGGTGTGAAGGCAGCCCATTTGTCATACACAGCAAACACTGGGAGTCATCCTCGGCTAGAAGGTTCACCCGTGGTACAAAGTATTCTATGCCTACAATGATTTGAACAACATAGTCAGGGTCCATGTGATCGTAGTTCTCTAGGAGGGTCCACAAATGACTGCAAACGCCTCTGGTGCTCAATTCCTTCAGCTGAGATTTGTCCAAAAACTTCAGGAGCTTAACAATATCCCTTCCTGCCCGACAGGCTATCTCTCTGTTCTGCTGCTCCAATACTCCATTGATCAGCTCCGCAAGGACACTGATGTCACAGACACCAGGGAGATGGTCTGGGTACTGCCCAAGCAGCCCTGACAGGATTACAAGGGCCTTATAATGGACCATGGATTTTTTGTTGATAGCTGAAAAGGCATTCGAGGCATGTTTGAGAAGTTCGTAGGCAACAGAGGGAGGCTCTTCTGTGGGCAATTCATCATCATTGACACATTCTTCATTCTGAGTGACGATGTTGAACGCAAGCGAGATCAAGCCCTCATGTCCTGGATACTTTGAAAAGGCTGCACTCATGTGTCTGAGAGAGGGAGAGAGGGAATGGCCAAATCAGTGAAGTGGTGTAAGTTAAGTAGAGTTAGAAAGATGAGGAGGGTGGGATGAAGAGGTATGCATATCAGATGATGGGATGAAGAGGTGGGCATATCAGAGGATGGGATGAAGAGGTGGGCATATCAGAGGATGGGATGAAGAGGTAGGCATATCAGATGATGGGATGAAGAGGTGGGCATATCAGAGGATGGGATGAAGAGGTGGGCATATAAGAGGATGGGATGAAGAGGTGGGCATATCAGAGGATGGGAGAAGAGGTGGGCATATCAGAGGATGGGATGAAGAGGTGGGCATATCTTAGGATGGGATGAGGAGGTGGGCATATCAGAGGATGGGATGAAGAGGTGGGCATATCAGAGGATGGGATGAAGAGGTGGGCATATCAGAGGATGGGATGAAGAGGTGGGCATATCAGATGATGGGATGAAGAAGTGGGCATATCAAATGATGGGATGAGGAGGTGGGCATATCAGAGGATGGGATGAAGAAGTGGGCATATCAAAAGATGGTGAAATGGTGGGATGAATGAGGTGAGCATATCAGAGGATGGTGAGATGGTGGGCGATGTTTATGTATTAGAGAGTAGTAAGAATAGGCCGGTTACTAATCATGATCCAGCAGTGGTCACGCTGAAATGGAACGAACTAGTTATAAATACCAACTGTATGTCAACTGCTCTGTTCACTAAAGCTGGCAGTGATTAAAAATTCTAAAAACAAATCAAACCGTCCACAAATTGTGGTGTATGGCATAATTTGATTAGAGGATAAAAGGACTTCCACTGTACAACATCATGCACTCTTACCAAAAGGCTCCTATGGTTACTTGTGTGTGCACATGGAGAATGGTGTGTGAACACTACTGCAGTTAAGCCACTCACCCCTACAAGCACAGTTAAGCCACTCACCCCTACAAGCACAGTTAAGCCACTCACCCCTACAAGCACAGTTAAGCCACTCATCCCTACAAGCACAGTTAAGCCACTCATCCCTACAAGTACAGTTAAGCCACTCACCCCTACAAGCACAGTTAAGCCACTCACCCCTACAAGCACAGTTAAGCCACTCACCCCTACAAGCACAGTTAAGCCACTCACCCCTACAAGCACAGTTAAGCCACACATCCCTACAAGCACAGTTAAGCCACTCATCCCTACAAGCACAGTTAAGCCACTCATCCCTACAAGCACAGTTAAGCCACTCATCCCTACAAGCACAGTTAAGCCACTCACCCCTACAAGCACAGTTAAGCCACTCACCCCTACAAGCACAGTTAAGCCACTCACCCCTACAAGCACAGTTAAGCCACTCACCCCTACAAGCACAGTTAAGCCACTCATCCCTACAAGCACAGTTAAGCCACTCACCCCTACAAGCACAGATAAGCCAGTCACCCCTACAAGCACAGTTAAGCCACTCATCCCTACAAGCACAGTTAAGCCACTCACCCCTACAAGCACAGTTAAGCCACTCATCCCTACAAGCACAGTTAAGCCACTCATCCTTACAAGCACAGTTAAGCCACTCATCCCTACAAGCACAGTTAAGCCACTCATCTTTACAAGCACAGTTAAGCCACTCATCCCTACAAGCACAGTTAAGCCACTCACCCCTACAAGCACAGTTAAGCCACTCACCCCTACAAGCACAGTTAAGCCACTCATCCCTACAAGCACAGTTAAGCCACTCATCCCTACAAGCACAGTTAAGCCACTCATCCCTACAAGCACAGTTAAGCCACTCACCCCTACAAGTACAGTTAAGCCACTCATCCCTACAAGCACAGTTAAGCCACTCATCCCTACAAGCACAGTTAAGCCACTCACCCCTACAAGCACAGTTAAGCCACTCATCCCTACAAGCACAGTTAAGCCACTCACCCCTACAAGCACAGTTAAGCCACTCATCCCTACAAGCACAGTTAAGCCACTCATCCCTACAAGCACAGTTAAGCCACTCATCCCTACAAGCAGAGTTAAGCCAGTCATCCCTACAAGCACAGTTAAGCCACTCATCCCTACAAGCACAGTTAAGCCACTCATCCCTACAAGCAGAGTTAAGCCAGTCATCCCTACAAGCACAGTTAAGCCACTCATCCCTACAAGCACAGTTAAGCCACTCATCCCTACAAGCACAGTTAAGCCACTCATCCCTACAAGCACAGTTAAGCCACTCATCCCTACAAGCACAGTTAAGCCACTCACCCCTACAAGCACAGTTAAGCCACTCATCCCTACAAGCAGAGTTAAGCCAGTCATCCCTACAAGCACAGTTAAGCCACTCATCCCTACAAGCACAGTTAAGCCACTCACCCCTACAAGCACAGTTAAGCCACTCACCCCTACAAGCAGAGTTAAGCCAGTCATCCCTACAAGCACAGTTAAGCCACTCACCCCTACAAGCACAGTTAAGCCACTCACCCCTACAAGCACAGTTAAACTAGTCATCCCTACAAGCACAGTTAAGCCACTCATCCCTACAAGCACAGTTAAGCCACTCACCCCTACAAGCACAGTTAAGCCACTCACCCCTACAAGCACAGTTAAGCCACTCATCCCTACAAGCACAGTTAAGCCACTCACCCCTACAAGCACAGTTAAGCCACTCATCCCTACAAGCACAGTTAATCCACTCACCCCTACAAGCACAGTTAATCTACTCACCCCTACAAGCACAGTTAAGCCACTCATCCCTACAAGCACAGTTAAGCCACTCACCCCTACAAGCACAGTTAAGCCAGTCATCCCTACAAGCACAGTTAAGCCACTCATCCCTACAAGCACAGTTAAGCCACTCACCCCTACAAGCACAGTTAAGCCACTCATCCCTACAAGCACAGTTAAGCCACTCATCCCTACAAGCACAGTTAAGCTACTCACCCCTACAAGCACAGTTAATTAAGCCACACCTGTAGTACACTAGTAACTCCCACACCTACGAAAAACACAATAACACAAACTAAAGATTAGGAGATCCCACATCTCCCTCTGCCTCAACAGCCATATCATGTTTTACTACTTCGAATGCTTGCCTCTGGATTTCGTAACAATTAAGCGGGCGGATGGCTCTTTCGGGATTTCCCCCGTTGGCTTCGGCATACTTCACCAGCACTTCCACGTCCTTGTCACCTAAAATGTCGGCCAGGTCTTTCGTTGCACCATGCACGGTCGGGTCAGGCAATGGTTCGGAATCCTGATGAGAGATATGGGGATATAATTACTACTGGTAGTACTGACTTCACCACCCAAGCCCACCTCGGACGGGTCACTATGGTTTAAGGTCTGTCCCATCAGGAGTCGCTGTCAACATTGTATGGTGAATGATTAGTTTCATTAGCTTTTCACATGGCCTACCAATGAAGTGTGCAAATTCTCAGCAACCCTGAACGATCGACATCACGTGATGTTTATTGCCTTGCGCACGTGAACATCATTAGCGGTTCAAACACATTGGACTTCAGAGAAAGAAAAGATGTCCTTGACGAAGTGAGCTTAACAACCTAGAGTATGATATTATTGAAATATTTTTTCCTTGCTTAAGGCTGCTTCCGAAGCCTACGCAGCTTCTTCACGATCCTGACGCGGACAGTGTCAGTGACGCCGTATACAGACAAGTATGCTACGTCACGTGTGTTGCTTGATCCGGACACTACATATACTTTGTGCATTTCTTTTTAAAATTCCAGTTGGCGCACCCAATCGTAAGAAAAGAACCGCCTCCATATGGTCAGCGAAAAGGATGGACCCCTAGGGCGTTGGAGGTTAGCTCTGTGTAGTCGTTGGCCCCTCCTCCGTTGAGAACTTCTTGTCCAGGACTTCGGAGATGGCGGTGCATTTCCAGAGATCCACATGGCACAATTCCCTCTTGGCATGGGAAAGAAGAAGACCGCTTCTGTGAGTCGAATTAAAGCGCACCCTGTTATCATCGTTGGCATTCCTTCCAGGCCTCAAAGGCTGTGGTCCCTCTTCAGTTGGATGCCAGTGGGCAGGTCAAGTTTGATGCCTTAGCAAGACTTGGTCAAGACAAGGACAAAGTCAGTCAGACCGTGGGAGGAGGGCGGGGAGGGTCCAGGGGAGGAGGGAGGGGAGGGTCCAGGGGGGGTTGTTTGTTGTCTGATGTCGTGTTTCAAATTATTCTTCCCATCTACCTACCACTCTTGGGCCCCCCCCCCCCCCCCCCCCCCTCCCTCATCACTCACATTCATCAAGGTGGTCCATAGTTCGCTTCAAGGCATCATGCCCAAACCACATGGGCCAAATGACCCTGAACTTATGAAGCCTGATGAGGAAGACATTGAAAAGGTAGGCAGTACCTGCTGGCTACCAGGGGTTCTTTGTGGCTGTATGGGGGATACCGTGCTATGTGTGACCCACCCTGTTCATGGGTACAGTTTTATGACTTGCCTTCATTTAGTACAAATGTAATGGGTAGTGTGTTGAGTGTGTGTGTGTGTGTGTGTGTGTGTGTGTGGTGTGTGTGTGTGTGTGTGTGTTTGCACGCTGGCTGGCAGTAGGGTTGCAGGTACTGTGACCTGGCTGCCTGACTCCTTGCATTAAACAAAGGCTCAACTGTTCCTTATTTCAGTTGAGGGGCTTGCCTATGCATAAGGGAGGAGCCTCATTAAAAATAAACAAGTGATAAGTTTTAAACCGTCACAAGTAAACTGATCATAGTGTTAAACAGAACATGACCTGTACTATCAAGTAGCATGCAGCATCTTTATGTCTCACATTCGTATGTGCACACACACGCACACACACGCACACACACACACACACACACACACACACACACACACACACACAACACCTAGACGACAGAAGAAACTAGACAGGCATTGGAAATGCTGGTGCAGAAGAAGGTCACTGCTGCCCAGCCTGTCAGACATGCAGAGAAGACTGGACCTGCTCAGTACATAAGGTTTGTACACACACACACACACACACACACACACACACACACACACACACACACACACACACACACAAAATACGACCATAGATATTGGAGTAATGGATTGGAAACAGGACTATGAACTCATTTGTTACGTACAGTCCGCGTTTCGCAGCTGCAATAAATGAATCGTATGCTTCAATGGCTACTGCACTTGTTGTACCTCCCAAATCTACTGGTTCCCAGTCCTACTATCACCGTAGCATCTTAACTTAAGCTCCTTTTGAAACAGCTCTTTGTACCTTTTCTTCATTAATTATTGCTTCTAACTTTTGTCTCAATGTAGAGCTATGTTACAATAAGCCGTCTCTACTATAAGGTGTATTACTTCAATCATAGATGTTAGAGTCAACTTCCTCTTTCCCATGATAGCTTAGAGCAAAACCAAAAAAAGTGTCATAAGATAATAATAATAATAATGTACATATCGCACATACCATATCCAACATCGGTACAAATATTAATAGAACGAGATCGGAGTGCACTGTATATAAGACCTCGACATTATCAAATAACTCGATGATTTTTCTCTATGTTGCGATGTGCAGACCTTATAAACACCTACTAGAAGATGTGATCCAGTCCCATGAATTCGGCTATTTTATACACAGTACACGCCCTGTATTGCCGAGTTTCACGCTACCTATATATCTATATACACAATCAAATGTACTGTCGCACGGGATACCAGAAAACGTCTACGGTAGCCTACGGTACTGAGTGCAGAATCCCACAAAGCTTTTCCAGTCGATAGCAGGCTACCACAATTTTTTTTAATTGGTTAAATGTTTAAAATGATTAAACCCATCGTAACCTACGTTTCTCATCGATTAAACACGACCAAAGGGTACGAATAAGTGTCAAACTCGTTAACTTCTCTACAGTCACACCCCAAATAGTCGAAACACGGATTGTACGTACTACTTCTATTGAATGTTAATGGATCACATGAGATGTTTCTAATCCATTACTCTAATATCTATGATACGACCAGTTACCTGGGCAGACTCACACATTCTCTGTGTACTACTGTGGAGCAGTTTGCTTGTAGCATACGTGAATGCACGCACACACATACACACACACTTACACACACACACACACACACACACACACACACACACACAGGTGCCAATAGTGGGTCTTACCCTGTGGGCTCTAAACAAAACGCTGGTTCTGAGCGGAAGTAGTTACTAGGCTAGAAATAGCTCCAAACATCGTATAGAGAGTTGAACTCTAGCAAAATTCAGTATTTGTGGCAATTAAAACCCTTTCGACTAATTTTCCAAAAAAATGAGTTCGACAAAATAGACAAGAAGTATTCGATTTTCACTGACCCGGTGTTAAATACCCCTATCTTCGTAATTGCAAACGCTTCCGTATTTCTTTTATAATAATCATGTATGTGTACAATTTTACTTCCTGACATACTAAACAAATTCGCTGAGACGTTCTCAGTTAGAGAGTTGCAGTTTAAACGCAAGCCTTTGTTTTTTTTTTTTGTTGGGGGCTGAAAGGTGGGAGCTTATACTGCTTTTGTCCATTCTACAATGTCACCCTGTATAACCATGTACCCAAAGATCTGACTGCGCCAATTTATTTTTTTACATAACCAAACATCACTATTTATTTAATTTGTTACTCAAAGTCATCGTCATCAAAACCATTGTCGCCATTAATATTTTGCTCATGCTGCTTATTTTTGTTGTACGCTGCCATGACGACCACCCCCATCGCCTCCCACACCAGGTACACACCTAGTCAGCAGGGCCAGGCGTTCAACTCTGGGGCCAAGCAGAGGATCATTAGGATGGTTGAGGCTCAGAAGGATCCCATGGACCCACCACGTTTCCGTACCAACTCCAAAGTCCCCCGGGGCCCTCCCTCTCCTCCTGTCCCTGTTCTACACTCCCCAACCAGAAAGGTCGGTCTGCAGAATGATGTGCAAGGCTACCCTAGGCCTGTTGTGATGTGCTGTATGTCCCTAGGCCTGTAGTGATGTGCTATATGTCCCTAGGCGTATTGTGATGTGCTGTATGTCCCTAGGCCTGTAGTGATGTGCTGTATGTCCCTAGGCCTGTAGTGATGTGCTGTATGTCCCTAGGCCTGTAGTGATGTGCTGTATGTCCCTAGGCCTGTAGTGATGTGCTGTATGTCCCTAGGCCTGTAGTGATGTGCTGTATGTCCCTAAGCCTGTAGTGATGTGCTGTATGTCTCTAGGCCTGTTGTGATGTGCTGTATGTCCCTAAGCCTGTAGTGATGTGCTGTATGTCCCTAGGCCTGTTGTGATGTGCTGTATGTCCCTAGGCCTGTAGTGATGTGCTGTATGTCCCTAGGCCTGTTGTGATGTGCTGTATGTCCCTAGGCCTGTTGTGATGTGCTGTATGTCCCTAGGCCTGTAGTGATGTGCTGTATGTCCCTAGGCCTGTAGTGATGTGCTGTATGTCCCTAGGTGTGTAGTGACGTGCTGTATGTCCCTAGGCCTGTAGTGATGTGCTGTATGTCCCTAAGCCTGTTGTGATGTTCCTTATGTCACTGCTCATCAGTCAAACATATACCAGACTAGTGTGGAGTCAATAACAACTTTCCCTGTTTCTTGGCGTCGTACCCACACATTTTCTGGTGTACCTGCTGTCCTATACATCTGTAGCAACCTCACAACATCCCAAGGGCCGGGAAGGGGGGAGGGGGTGTGCTTGATCCCAAGGGCCAGGAAGGGGGGTGTGCTTGATGATGCAGGGTTTTAGCCACTGCAGTCAGTTAGATTGGTTCTAAGTAGGAAGAACTGTGACTAGGGGTTTTGTAATGCTCTCCTGGCCTTTCTACTTTGTAGGTGACAGTGAAGGAACAACAAGACTGGAAAGTCCCGCCTTGCATATCAAACTGGAAGAACCCAAAGGTATGGCCCAACCCACACCATGTTGTGTTCACCTGTGCTTCATACTGAGATGTTCACGTCTGGTACACCTTAGGTCTGTAGTGTACTGAGACGTTCACGTCTGGTACACCTTAGGTCTGTAGTGTACTGAGATGTTCACGTCTGGTACACCTTAGTACGTTCACGTCTGGTACACCTTAGGTCTGTAGTGTACTGAGACGTTCACGTCTGGTACACCTTAGGTCTGTAGTGTACTGAGATGTTCACGTCTGGTACACCTTAGTACGTTCACGTCTGGTACACCTTAGGTCTGTAGTGTACTGAGATGTTCACGTCTGGTACACCTTAGTACGTTCACGTCTGGTACACCTTAGGTCTGTAGTGTACTGAGATGTTCACGTCTGGTACACCTTAGGTCTGTAGTGTACTGAGATATTCACGTCTGTTACACCTTAGGTCTGTAGTGTACTGAGACGTTCACGTCTGGTACACCTTAGGTCTGTAGTGTACTGAGACGTTCACGTCTGGTACACCTTAGGTCTGTAGTGTACTGAGATGTTCACGTCTGGTACACCTTAGTACGTTCACGTCTGGTACACCTTAGGTCTGTAGTGTACTGAGACGTTCACGTCTGGTACACCTTAGGTTTGTAGTGTACTGAGATGTTCACGTCTGGTACACCTTAGGTCTGTAGTGTACTGAGATGTTCACGTCTGGTACACCTTAGGTCTGTAGTGTACTGAGATATTCACGTCTGGTACACCTTAGGTCTGTAGTGTACTGAGACGTTCACGTCTAGTACACCTTAGGTCTGTAGTGTACTGAGACGTTCACGTCTGGTACACCTTAGGTCTGTAGTGTACTGAGATGTTCACGTCTGGTACACCTTAGGTTTGTAGTGTACTGAGACGTTCACGTCTGGTACACCTTAGGTCTGTAGTGTACTGAGACGTTCACGTCTGGTACACCTTAGGTCTGTAGTGTACTGAGACGTTCACGTCTGGTACACCTTAGGTCTGTAGTGTACTGAGACGTTCACGTCTGGTACACCTTAGGTCTGTAGTGTACTGAGACGTTCACGTCTGGTACACCTTAGGTCTGTAGTGTACTGAGACGTTCACGTCTGGTACACCTTAGGTCTGTAGTGTACTGAGACGTTCACGTCTGGTACACCTTAGGTCTGTAGTGTACTGAGACGTTCACGTCTGGTACACCTTAGGTTTGTAGTGTACTGAGACGTTCACGTCTGGTACACCTTAGGTCTGTAGTGTACTGAGACGTTCACGTCTGGTACACCTTAGGTCTGTAGTGTACTGAGACGTTCACGTCTGGTACACCTTAGGTCTGTAGTGTACTGAGACGTTCACGTCTGGTACACCTTAGGTCTGTAGTGTACTGAGACGTTCACGTCTGGTACACCTTAGGTCTGTAGTGTACTGAGACGTTCACGTCTGGTACACCTTAGGTCTGTAGTGTACTGAGACGTTCACGTCTGGTACACCTTAGGTCTGTAGTGTACTGAGACGTTCACGTCTGGTACACCTTAGGTCTGTAGTGTACTGAGACGTTCACGTCTGGTACACCTTAGGTCTGTAGTGTACTGAGATGTTCACGTCTGGTACACCTTAGGTCTGTAGTGTACTGAGACGTTCACATCTGGTACACCTTAGGTCTGTAGTATACTGAGACGTTCACGTCTGGTACACCTTAGGTCTGTAGTGTACTGAGACGTTCACGTCTGGTACACCTTAGGTCTGTAGTGTACTGAGACGTTCACGTCTGGTACACCTTAGGTCTGTAGTGTACTGAGACGTTCACGTCTGGTACACCTTAGGTCTGTAGTGTACTGAGACGTTCACGTCTGGTACACCTTAGGTCTGTAGTGTACTGAGACGTTCACGTCTGGTACACCTTAGGTCTGTAGTGTACTGAGACGTTCACGTCTGGTACACCTTAGGTCTGTAGTGTACTGAGACGTTCACGTCTGGTACACCTTAGGTCTGTAGTGTACTGAGACGTTCACGTCTGGTACACCTTAGGTCTGTAGTGTACTGAGATGTTCACGTCTGGTACACCTTAGGTCTGTAGTGTACTGAGACGTTCACATCTGGTACACCTTAGGTCTGTAGTATACTGAGACGTTCACGTCTGGTACACCTTAGGTCTGTAGTGTACTGAGACGTTCACGTGGTACACCTTAGGTTTGTAGTGTACTGAGACGTTCACGTCTGGTACACCTTAGGTTTGTAGTGTACTGAGACGTTCACGTCTGGTACACCTTAGGTCTGTAGTGTACTGAGATGTTCACGTCTGGTACACCTTAGGTCTGTAGTGTACTGAGACGTTCACGTCTGGTACACCTTAGGTCTGTAGTGTACTGAGGTGTTCACGTCTGGTACACCTTAGGTTTGTAGTGCACATTGATCAAGTTTCTAAAGTGTGGGACTGTATCAAGGGAGTATATGGTCAAATTAAGATGGTCCATCTAAAGTTTATCTTACTTTATCACCGAATTTTTCAAGTCAAAAGTTTTAGACTCAATTCGGTAGTGTATTGATTTTTTCACTGTAATCGGTTTTTATGAGATTTGAGGCATCTATCTTATGTGTTCTGTTCTCAAACTTTACGTTTCCTAAGTTTTTGGATTTTTGTCAACGTATGGTAACAAAAACAAGAATAAATGGAAAATGGCTATTTCAAGTGACTACTTGAGCCTGGTGTTCTCACTGGAAATAGTCACTTCCTCTCTAATGGGGCAGTTGCTAAGCAACTTGAATTTATTCATTGTTGTTTTTGCTACCTAAGCCATGTAAATAGAGTAAAAACGTAAAAAGATACAGGAAGTTGTTATGGATGTCTCAAATACCATCTACATGTAGAAGCTGATTAAAGCGAAAAAAAAATCAACCAACCCATGACCAATATTGAGTCCAAAATATTCAATTTAAATAATAATCAATTTAAATAATAAATCGTTTTTAAACTAGAAAGTTTGAAGCTTTAAACAGTAATAACATCAGAGGAAAGTTTAATCTCGATATCACAGATTAAAAACAAAAGCCATCTATATCTCCATTTACCATGGTATGATGCTTGATAAATAATGGCCCAGATATTATTGTGCAGCCATTTTATACATGCATATTAATACATTATGCATGTAACTTGCAATAAATTTATTACTTTTATCAAAGTTAACATCACCACTATAAAAAAAACTGAAGCTTAAAACTCATGAAGGGGTATGTGGGTATATATCAGCAGACTGGCCCTAGCATTCTGCCTCAACACCAAACAGGAACTAGATTTGGCTCAGTGCATCTGGCGTTCTCAGACAGTGCATCTTGCATGGCAAGCCTCTTGCTCAGTCTGGAGGAGCATTCTTGTGCTTCACATCCCCCAACCACCATCAGCAGACTTCAATGACCAGTGGAATGCACGTCCAGCCCAACCTTGAACACATCTCATCATTTTTTTGGCATGTTTTCAACCTCACCACATTCTGCAGAGTTACCTGAAGCCAAAATTGCTTCCAGTCTGAGATCTGTATTAAATGGATGATGTCTTAGAGGTCAAATGTTGCAGGGTGGGAGGGGGAACCGGTTTGTGGCACCATTACATCAGCTGGTCTAGAGAAATCTAGTCCTGGGGCCTAGAGTTGAGGACATAGGCAGGAAACAGTCTCTAAGCTGTTTATACATCTCTGGTGCAGTCCATGCTGTTATGGTTATGAAGAAGAGTGTTAAGAAAGTATCTTCAATTTTATCTTTCCTGCTTTTGAGAAGCAGGAAAGATAAACAGATTCAAATGTCATTGCATCAGCAGAATAGACTGTTGCCTCTTTGAGGCTTTGAGAAGCCAGGGGCAGATACAGGATATTTCACCACCACACACCGATATACTTCCTCCATGCTGTCAGGTGTGCAGCCTTATTGTAGTACACTACACACCACACACCAATATACTTCCTCCATGCTGTCAGGTGTGCAGCCTTATTGTAATACACTACACACCACACACCAATATACTTCCTCCATGCTGTCAGGTGTGCAGCCTTATTGTAGTACATTCATTGAGGCTACACAGTACAGCAAATGCTAGTGTTTAGTAAGAAGCTTTGATCTATATGTTAGCATCGGCAATCAACATGGCCACACAAACACTTATATGCAAAGTGGGTGTGTGGGGCAGATTCCAGGACTGTGCTAACTGTAAAGGGGGGAGGGGGGAGGTACTATGTTCAGTACTATGTTCAGTTTGAAGTTAACATGCATGTCCTGCAATGTGCTCTGGTCAGTTAACTATTTATGTGCTCCTGATGATCCCACAATGTTGGCATTGTCATGCAGGGTTACACAATCCCTCTGGACAAAAGGTTGGCATCAGATGGGCGGGGCTTACAGGACCACACCATTAATGACAACTTTGCCAAACTGGCCCAAGCCCTCTACACAGCTGACAGAGAGGTGGGGATGTTTGTTTTGTCTTTGTGTGCTTTGATCTCCCTTCCCTTCCTGTCCCCTCCCTGCTCACTGTACTCACTTCTCACACTCTGAGCCCATCATCTCTGTGCATGCCTCCTCCCCATCCCTTCACATCACACCTCCTCCCCATCCCTTCACATCGCACCTCCTCCCCATCCCTTCACATCACACCTCCTCCCCATCCCTTCACATCACACCTCCTCCCCATCCCTTCACATCGCACCTCCTCCCCATCCCTTCACATCGCACCTCCTCCCCACCCTTCACATCACACCTCCTCCCCATCCCTTCACATCACACCTCCTCCCCATCCCTTCACATCACACCTCCTCCCCATGCCTTATTCCATGTCCTCCCTGCAGGCTCGCAAGGCGATTGCCCTAAGGTCCACCATGGAGAAGAAGCTGCACCAGAAGGAGCGAGAGATTAAGGAAGAGTCACTGAAACAGCTGGCCCAGAAAGCCAGGGAAGAAAGAGCTGGTATCAGACCAGCCAAGGAAGGTTGGTGGTAAATTTTTTAAATGTCATCTTTTTAACACCGGCCACATCTGTGAGTTTATTTTGCATACTCTCTTAGTCGGTACACTAACTAACTCTTCACATAATGCTTTGTATAATTATTGCTAGTAAGCATCATTAGTTCCAATTGGAAGGGTATGGCAAGTGGTCAGCTCAGGTCTGTGTGCAAACCATTCTAAGCAGCAATCTGAACTCCTTCACTAACCCTCTGTGTTCTCAAATTAATAATAAATGTATTGGTACTCCCATACAGTACAGTACAGCTCCACCCATCAGCCCCATCCCATACAGCTCCACCCATCAGCCCCATCCCATACAGTACTGTACAGCTCCACCCATCAGCCCCATCCCATACAGCTCCACCCATCAGCCCCATCCCATACAGTACTGTTCAGCTCCACCCATCAGCCCCATCCCATACAGTACTGTACAGCTCCACCCATCAGCCCCATCCCATACAGTACTGTACAGCTCCACCCATCAGCCCCATCCCATACAGCTCCACCCATCAGCCCCATCCCATACAGTACTGTACAGCTCCACCCATCAGCCCCATCCCATACAGCTCCACCCATCAGCCCATCCCATACAGTACTGTTCAGCATATGAACCCCACCCATCCATTAGTACATCTGTAACCATAACTCTTAAGTGTACCTTTAAATTAACCAATGATTTTATTGTTGTCATGGATGTGTTCATGTTGCACATTTAAGCACAAGCCTTTAATATCTGATATCTTTATGCTGCTTGCTTACCAGATGGTTATTGCCTCGGTGTGAGCTCTGTTCCCTAGTGGGTGCATAGGAATTTGGCAAATCTCACGACATCACCTGTGATGTGGCAGCACTACTGGGAAGCACACATACACACACACACACACCCAAGGCATATCACATTTCATTGCTACATTAGGTGTTATTAGTTGTTCCAGTGCTCCATAGTACATGAGTCTCTCTCCTGAGTGCAATCCTCAGCAGAGGTGGCTATGGGTGAGGGTGGTTCCCTGGACACTGTTGGGTGAGGTGGTTCCCTGGACACTGTTGGGTGAGGTGGTTCCCTGGACACTGTTGGGTGAGGGTGGTTCCCTGGACACTGTTGCAGGGTTTCATTGAGAAAAAACCTCAAGGGGGGGCAAAAATAGAGTTTATATTTTTTAGAGGGGGCAATTATAAGGCATATCAAATTACTTTTAGACTACAGACTGGTGCTACAGTATATGTTGTATTCATCACTTGTGTAGTTATGATGCATTTATTAAAGATCACTCCATAAATACCAAGGGGGGGCAATATAATGGCAAGGGGGGGCAAATGCCCCCCCCCCCTGCCCCCCCCTCGATGAAACCCTGTGTTGGGTGAGGGTGGTTCCCTGGACACTGTTGGGTGAGGGTGGTTCCCTGGACACTGTTGGGTGAGGGTGGTTCCCTGGACACTGTTGGGTGAGGGTGGTTCCCTGGACACTGTTGGTGGTAGCTGAACTTTTCTCTGCTTCTATACCTCCTCCTTTTACTTTGCCTCTTGCTAAGTGTTGCCAAACCTGCTGTGGATAGTTCATTCTACTTGCAACCTGACGTCAATGTGTCAGAGATTGTATGCTATATGTATGTGCTCTCAGTCCACTAACGCCAATGTGTGTTTGATGGTTGCTAGATGTTTGGTTACCATATCCTGTCCAGCATTCGCTTCGAGGTCACCGATTGGTTCAGTTATCTATTCGGCTTGAAGCTTGGAGGTTTAACCAATGTGGTGTATCCAGCACTATACCAACACCCATCTCCTGATCATGGCCTGTCTGTAGTTTGAGCTGACATGAATTTACGTCATCACGGATACTTGTTTTAAATGTGGAATTGCGCTACAGCATAGGTGTTGTGAATAAACTAAGCTGATCCACCGTGGCCTCAGTGTTTAATACTTACAAGAATTGAAAGATACATTGTACAAATTAGGATTGTGTAGGGTTTCTTTGTTATTCATTACCTTGTCTGTGTTTGTTAAGCATCTCTGAAGGACAATAGGGGTGATTGATGCGATGAAACTGCAATAGGCTTACCATATGGCAGTTATTGGGAGCCTTTCAAAAAGTGTAAGCATTGTTATTGGTTCAGATTACTGTGCAGATATTATCACGTGACCTTTGTGAATTTGCACAACCTTGTCACTTTACCACCAATTAGTAATGATGAAAAGATTATGGTCACCCATCCAAAAGTGCACACTGTTCCAAAAAAATTGCCATATATTGAGATGGGGAGAAGTTGAACTAGCAGAATGTTGACTCAGAACTGCTACGAATACATAGCCTTATCAGTGTGGGCATTCGGTTACGGTAGACCCTTATTTAATGCACACCTTGCTTTGTACATTTAGGACTGTATCTCTCTTACCTGTCTTCCCCATGCAAACTACATTGGATTTAGACTAGCTAGTAAGGACACAGGCTTGAGTCAGAGTGTGTCCAACATGTTGGCTTGAGTCAGAGTGTGTCCAACATGTTGGCTTGAGTCAGAGTGTGTCCAACATGTTGGCTTGAGTCAGAGTGTGTCCAACATGTTGGCTTGAGTCAGAGTGTGTCCAACATGTTGGCTTGAGTCAGAGTGTGTCCAACATGTTGGCTTGAGTCAGAGTGTGTCCAACATGTTGGCTTGAGTCAGAGAGTGTCCAACATGTTGGCTTGAGTCAGAGAGTGTCCAACATGTTGGCTTGAGTCAGAGTGTGTCCAACATGTTGGCTTGAGTCAGAGTGTGTCCAACATGTTGGCTTGAGTCAGAGAGTGTCCAACATGTTGGCTTGAGTCAGAGAGTGTCCAACATGTTGGCTTGAGTCAGAGTGTGTCCAACGTGTTGGCTTGAGTCAGAGTGTGTCCAACATGTTGGCTTGAGTCAGAGTGTGTCCAACATGTTGGCTTGAGTCAGAGAGTGTCCAACATGTTGGCTTGAGTCAGAGAGTGTCCAACATGTTGGCTTGAGTCAGAGAGTGTCCAACATGTTGGCTTGAGTCAGAGAGTGTCCAACATGTTGGCTTGAGTCAGAGAGTGTCCAACATGTTGGCTTGAGTCAGAGTGTGTCCAACATGTTGGCTTGAGTCAGAGAGTGTCCAACATGTTAGTGTTCCCATCAAACCTTTTCGTGCATTGTGTCTACACTTGTAATGCTGCAAACACACCTCCGTGTTACAAACTTGTACTTGCACTTAGGTGCTTTGTTGGTTCCGTTATAGGTCCGTGGGCTCTATAAGGTACTCCTCCTAAAGGATATCAAGTACCAGAAGTGCTATCTAATTTAGCATATTATGGTTAATTTGGCATGTCTGTAAGATGGGGTATGTCTGTATAGCTGTAGGGGTGTGGCTTGGCGTGATGGTGACCTTATGTTGGGGGGTGCCTTACTTGGATGGTGGATGTAAGATCAGATGTGTGGTGTGTATGCTGGTTGTTTTTATCCTGTTGGTTCAGAGAGGAGGGAAGTGTGTAATGGCATGTGTTTTGGCCTACAGATGACGAGACAGGTGCTGACCTCCAGGAACGAGACCAGCTGAGGTACGAACGTCACAAGGAGAGGGAGAGAGAGAGGCGTTTGGCTAGGGCCCATCCAGAGAGAAGGTCAGTTTGTTGTTGGCACAGGTTTGCTGCTAGTTTTCTGATATGGTAGTTGTTAACTGCTTGTGTGGATGGTGGGGTTTTTTTTTGAATGGCACGTTGGTTTAGCAACAGCATGTCCCTATACCTACAGTGTGTCCCTATACCTACAGTGTGTCCCTATACCTACAGTATGTCCCTATGCCTACAGTGTGTCCCTATACCTACAGCATGTCCCTATACCTACAGTGTGTCCCTATACCTACAGTATGTCCCTATACCTACAGTGTGTCCCTATACCTACAGTGTGTCCCTATACCTACAGTATGTCCCTATACCTACAGTGTGTCCCTATACCTACAGTATGTCCCTATACCTACAGTATGTCCCTATACCTACAGTATGTCCCTATGCTTACAGTGTGTCCCTATACCTACTGTATGTCCCTATACCTACAGTATGTCCCTATACCTACAGTGTGTCCCTATACCTACAGTGTGTCCCTATACCTACAGTATGTCCCTATACCTACAGTGTGTCCCTATACCTACAGTATGTCCCTATACCTACAGTGTGTTCCTATACCTACAGCATGTCCCTATGCCTACAGTATGTCCCTATATGCTCTTTGTTTAATATCGTCCTCAGATCAAAGCTGGAGCGAGACAAAGATCGTGACATCAGTGAGAAGATAGCCCTGGGCCTTCCAGCAACTGCACCTTCACAGGAAACGCTATTTGACCAGAGACTCTTTAATCAGTCCAAGGTAAGTTAGAGAAAGACATAAGTTAGTTGGATTCCATCAACCCTCAATCAATGCTTAAGTAAGCTGTAGTATAGCTGGCATTCATGTGGTGAAGCATAAACTGGGATGCATTGTGAGTTGTGTGGGATAATCCTGTGTGTACTTAGATTGTTGCAGCTATTTGTCCTTATTGGGTACTAGTCCCCTCCCCTCACAATTCATGTGGGCACCTTAAAGGGCTATTTTAGATAATAGCCATGTCTGTCAGGTCTGACTGGTGGTCTGTCCTGTCTTGATGTATATGTGGTCATTGTTCCCTCCCTAGGGCCTCACCATTTGGTCATTGTTCCCTCCCTAGGGTCTCACCATTTGGTCATTGTTCCCTCCCTAGGGCCTCACCATTTGGTCATTGTTCCCTCCCTAGGGCCTCACCATTTGGTCATTGTTCCCTCCCTACGGTCTCACCATTTGGTCATTGTTCCCTCCCTAGGGCCTCACCATTTGGTCATTGTTCCCTCCCTAGGGTCTCACCATTTGGTCATTGTTCCCTCCCTAGGGTCTCACCATTTGGTCATTGTTCCCTCCCTAGGGTCTCACCATTTGGTCATTGTTCCCTCCCTAGGACCTCACCATTTGGTCATTGTTCCCTCCCTAGGGTCTCACCATTTGGTCATTGTTCCCTCCCTAGGGTCTCACCATTTGGTCATTGTTCTCTCCCTAGGGTCTCACCATTTGGTCATTGTTCCCTCCCTAGGGTCTCACCATTTGGTCATTGTTCCCTCCCTAGGACCTCACCATTTGGTCATTGTTCTCTCCCTAGGGTCTCACCATTTGGTCATTGTTCCCTCCCTAGGACCTCACCATTTGGTCATTGTTCCCTCCCTAGGGTCTCACCATTTGGTCATTGTTCCCTCCCTAGGGTCTCACCATTTGGTCATTGTTCCCTCCCTAGGGTCTCACCATTTGGTCATTGTTCCCTCCCTAGGGTATCACCATTTGGTCATTGTTCCCTCCCTAGGACCTCACCATTTGGTCATTGTTCCCTCCCTAGGGTCTCACCATTTGGTCATTGTTCCCTCCCTAGGGTCTCACCATTTGGTCATTGTTCCCTCCCTAGGGCCTCACCATTTGGTCATTGTTCCCTCCCTAGGGTCTCACCATTTGGTCATTGTTCCCTCCCTAGGACCTCACCATTTGGTCATTGTTCCCTCCCTAGGGTCTCACCATTTGGTCATTGTTCCCTCCCTAGGACCTCACCATTTGGTCATTGTTCCCTCCCTAGGGTCTCACCATTTGGTCATTGTTCCCTCCCTAGGGTCTTACCTCTGGATTTGATGGAGGAGAGGATGATTTGTACAATGTATATGACAAACCATGGCGACCAGGAGGCGGGGCAGCTGATCACGTGTACCGACCTAGCAAGACTATAGACAAGGACATTTATGGTGATGACGTGGAGAAACTTATTAACACAAGCAGGTTTGTTTATATGGGGGGGGGGGAGGGAGGTCGTGTTGAAATGGGCTGCATTAATGGGGGGAGGTCGTGTTGAAATGGGCTGCATTAATGGGGGGAGGTCGTGTTGAAATGGGCTGCATTAATGGGAGGGGGTGCTGGTGATCTCCTGTGTGATCAGGCTTTGATGTCAGTTAGTATATCTGTATGTGTATTTAGAACATGGCACCATTGGGTTGAGTCAGTGTACATTTGCTTTCGATGCACTTGTGTCAAGTTGGGCTTTTGTTGCACACAGGTTCCAACCAGACAAAGGTTTTTCTGGCACAGACCAGGCTCCATCAAGGGACGGACCAGTGCAGTTCGAGAAGGATGTGGAAGAGGATCCTTTTGGGCTCAACAAATTCTTAACTGAAGCAAAGAAGGCAAAGAGACCTTCTGAAGGGTAAGACCACGCGTGTTTGTTAGGGATTGTATCATATCAACGTTTCTTGCTCCCACTCCCAGGGATTCTAGTAAGTCGAAGAAAGCCAAGTTCTGACCTGTCCTGTAATTGTCACTATATTTCTGAACAATAAACCATATAATTTGTGTTACGCGCATGCGCATTAGCGCTCCGGTTATTACATTTTTGCGGAGAGAGGGTGACATGTCGGAGCAGTTACCGTACAATCCTTCGTACCCAGCGGAACAGGCACCCCCACCCGGTACGTTTACTAAGTAGTAGCGGTAGCGGATATTTTGTATGATGGCTGAAAATCGAAATCGCCCATATAGGCTACCCGGGTCAACCCTATCCGCCGCAAGGATACCCGCCCCAAGGTTACCCGCCGCCGCCACAAGGGTACCCGCCGCAAGGTTACCCTCCCCAGGGCTACCCGCCTCCGACTTACCCCCAGCAGCAGTCTTCTACGAATGTTGTCGTCGTTGCCCAGCAGCCTTCTGTGCAGACCAGCACCGTTGTGGTGCATGACGATAAGCCCAACCATGTACTACACTGCATCATCACGTTCTTCTGTCCTTGGTGGATCTTCGTCTGGATATGTTGCTGCATCTTACACGGGTGTTAGTACCTGTGAACTGACATTATTGTGTACCCCAGTATTCATCCACATAGCATGACTTCGTTCTTCGTATTTTAATCATGTCTCTACTGTCTTTTATCGATGGATATCAGATTTTAGCTGGACACAATAATATCGCTTAATTCAATCAAAATATGCCACAAAACTACGCCCCCTCCAGACCCCGGCGCTGGTGGGAATGATTTCAAACAGGAGATAATATTAGGGGGAATCATTCAATAGCGGCGGTTGCGTGTTTCACTGCTGTTTGCGGCTGGACACAATTCAGATAGTTGGCTAATACGGTATACTTTTGAATATATATAGTGTAAAATTATTTACTTTTAGAGCTCATTATAAATCGTACTTTTTGTGACCCACATTTCGTGCTTTTTTCAAGTCATAGCTTTGAGATGATTTGATATTTCGTACTTCCTATCATCGCACTAAGGAAAATCTCCAACGCGCACTACCTACAATATTACTCGAATCGTTGCGCATCGTTTTTATACGACCATGTGATGGAGGCGGTAACTGAGAGGGGGTACTTTGATCGTGTGTAGCAAAGACAGCGACAATAGAATTTAGGTCAGCAAGTTATGACATTAACAAGACAGATCAAGAAGCATATTTATAACAATTAGAACAAGCCACAGTTTTGTTTTACCAACCTACGCGGCGTGTGCATTTTTGGAATAATCGGTGCGGTTTGAATGGAGCATCACTACATTAACAAAGGTCAGGAGCGATGCAGGGTGTATGGTCGCTTGCTTGTGGCACCTGATAAGAAACCAAAGAGTTCAATCAATGCACAGAGTTTGCAGCAGATTTACACTTGGTATTAATAATTCCATTAACAACATCCACCCATGCACTCAAATTCTGTTATCAATGCAAACAAGTTATGAGGGTGGTATTGATAGCTGAGATGAGGGGTACAGGTGGCTGAGATGAGACTGGTACTGGTGGCTGAGATGAGGCTGGTACTGGTGGCTGAGATGAGGCTGATACAGGTGGCTGAGATGAGGCTGGTACTGGTGGCTGAGATAAGACTGGTATGGTGCCTGAGATGAGGCTGGTACTGGTGGCCAAGATGAGATGGTAGTAAGCCAACAGTTGCTCTGAACTATGAAAGAACAACAGCTGTTCATTGCTCTACATAACGCGCCACCAATCCCACATTAGGACCTACTAGTAACGATACTCCCGGTATTTCTTGCTAACTTTTAGTACATTTGTTCGCCGTCAGAAAAAAAACTGTGGCTACAAACCATTGCAAATATCTATTAGTACCTTTAGTTCCCTTTACGAACCAACCTTTATTTCTGATTTCCTATTGTCGCAGGCGTGGAGAATCGCTTCTGTATCGAAGAGGTACGCAAAGACTAACCCGCTTTCAGGCTCCGTAGCTTGCTATAGCAAGTTGTCTACGCCTCGTGGTTTGCGACACAAATAGAAAAAAGGTGTTCCTTTCCTCATAGATAGAAGACAAGGTATTCAATCTATGCTTTCCTTGTACCGTGTTAATATGGCGATTAGTCCATCGGTGTTTTTGAGTGAGCTCACGTTCCAAAGGTCAAGGTCGTTGTTAAGGGCATGACATAATCGTTTCAATTTTTCGGAAAACGAATCTAGTGTCCACAAAACATTGGGCCGCAAACACCAGTGATTTGTAATTACGTACTACCACGGACAAGTAAACTTTTCTGAGAAATAGTCATTAGCACCTTTACGCACTCCACCGCTAGCTCCCGGAAAAAAACATTGCTTTCAGGTACAAACCCACCAAAAATCCTTCGCCAAGATCATGGCAAAGTCAAGATGGCCGTGTGGAGTATCTTGGTCCAAGATCGTGGCCATGAGTTTGCCTCCTTCATGGCGTGAACATTGACAAATACATGTACATATGTGCCATAACAAGAGCTACTTTTGACCTTTGTCCTTCACAAGATTTGTCTGATTGCCTCACAAATTTTCTTCCTGCTAAGCAATCTATCAAATCATATGCCCACCAATAAGCCCAATTGCATCATGATCAAAAATGCCTATACGAAGAGGAAGCACGGGGGGCCAGCGGGGGCAATTGCCCCTCACTTTTGCTGGGGGGGGGGGGGGGGGGGGGGGGGGGGGGGGGGCCATACAGTACTACCTTTAAGTTGTAGTACATATATCACTATGTATGCATGCGTATATAACCCCAACATATGCATGTGCTGTACATGTAATTAAATAAATTACATAGTACATGTGCACTTCAAACACCTGCGCGCGCACATATTCGTTATCGTATCGTTTCCGTTCGACACGTGACAGCAAGTGCATTATATGGGTTCATATTTATTTGCTCCCCCCCTCCCCCCCCCCCCACTTTTAAATAGCTCCCTACGCGCCTCCTTCTTAGTAATTTCATCCGTTTTGGGGGCAAAGGTGGTTTCAAACTTTGTGAACTTTCCTAGTGGGATGAAAGAGCATGCTTTTGGTTATCCCTCACCTATGTTGGCTCCTTCAGTGTTTCACAAATCCCTATGACATACATGTAAAAGAGTATTCATTATACTGCTAGTGCATAATTACAGACAAAAAAGTATTCTGGTGGGTGAGTGAACCGGATAGCTATATGGCTGTTTGAAGCTTGGTGCATGTGCTTGGTTTTGTTGGTGATCACATAAATGTGGTGGCGCTGTGGGAAACACACGTGTTGTGATGGCTGTCGTTCAAGTCAAGGGTTTTGTACTAAAAATGAGCATTTACTAAATTAATTGCACAAGTCAGTTAATGCATGTACGGTGATGTACCTATGCATATGGAGAAATGGCCCATTCATCGGTCAAATTGAATTCTAAATGAACTCAAAAATACTAAAGATTGGTCTGAAGTATTTCTCTGTGTTATAATTAAGCAAAGTTATACAAAAATCAAGACAAAAATGTAATTATTATCGCAGTTAAGTATAATATTCAACACTTAGCTAGCTTAACTACAATAAGCAGCAATTCATTAATAAAGTACTTTCCATTTGTTACGTGTTACCAGCCCCACCCCATCCGACAAGGGATGGATGTGCATCAATTAGCACATAGATAACCAACCACATAAATTTTTGTAAGGTGAGTTATGCACAATTTTGGATTATAGCCAAGTTGCTAAGTGCAGAATGGCATATTGTTACTGTAGTGGCGGATGTGCATGCACATATTTTCTGACGTATAGGCCTAATATGGGTGATCCGTGCTTATACATGAAAGTGATTATTCTTAAAATGCGTTTGCTTCTGTCTTGTCAGTTTGACACGTGTATGCCACTAGTATGCTACGCTCTCTACTGTATGGTGCTTGTGTTTTAGCATACTGGCTAGGGGTGGATGCAGGAATTTTGAGGGGGGGGGGGGTGTCTACCCCTATCTACCCCACTCCCTATCCTATCCTACCCCCTATCTATACACAACCAATTCTTGAATCGCCGTAACGTGAGCGGTACCCAACTTTGGCGTAAAGTTAGCTAGCGTATACGGGCCCGTAACAGTGCAAGTAAATGAATAATGATATGTTATTCATTTAACAGGGCTATCACGGTCCCGTATTACGGGTTCCGCTCACGTTACGGGCGGGATAAGAATTGGTTGTATATCTACCCCGCACTTATGCTTATACCCTAACCACTTTATATACCTTGAATTGATTAAAGTAATTGTGGGTTTGCACTTACACATCATTGCATGGCTTCAGGGTAATTAATTAGTGAACCCCACCTACTCTCTGAATTGAAATCACAAGGGAGCTTCAAATGTTCTATGGCAAGCTGGTTGCTCTGATGTGTACTGTCTTAATATTGAACGCACACATAAACTTTCTGATGTATTTAAGACACGAAAATCGAGTTCTATGACGCGTCATTATCTCTCTAGGTGCCTACCAGAGAAAGTGGCACCAGAAATTTCAACTGACTAAAGTTCACGACACCATCGAGGAAGTATACGTTAATGGCTTCTTAATAAATAATATTAAATTCATGCCCACAATATTACAATGTGTAGAAATCTACCAGCTATGTTGCTATAAAAATGAACCTTGTGCAACTTAACAATTAGTCAAAAAATTTAAGTTAACTGGGGGTACTTTTAAAATACTTCTATTCAATTCGACCATTATTTTGTACCACATCCAAAATAAAGAATCATATTTTGATTCTACATGTATTGATACCTCTAAATATACAATATCTCGTCTTCTGCTTTTACACTGTCTGTTCGATTTTCAAGAATACATTCTTTATTTTTTAGCCTCATTACAAACAAACAGTTCTCGTTAAAATAACTGTCCAGAACCATAGTTTGCTTAGTGTTAGATAAGGGCCGCAACAGTGAAGACGATAAAGCATCAGACATAAGTGATTCAGATGTGGAGAATGTTGAAGACCAAGAGGACCCTTCCCATTATGAAAGCAGCAGTTCTTCTGATGACGTGGACAGCGAGTCAGATACGGACGAAATGTCACACTTATTCGTAAACGTTTCGAAGCGTTTTCATGTGAATTTCATTAGTGACCACACGCGCTACTTGTTAATTATCATCAATTATAGTTTCGCTCATTAGTATTCAACTCACTGAATTTTTAATAATACGAGATGGTCTGCGGAAAATAATATGTCTGACCTATTATTTAGACCCTTTTATTTAAAAAAAAGAGTGCATAATTTTTTACTTCCTCAATGGTGTCGCGGACTATATTTACTCGTGACTAGCAACATCGGGCACTTTTGAAAACCTCATATGGGGAAATGGCCCATACGTTGGTGGTTGAATTCTAAATAAGAATACTAGAAATTGATCTGAATTCAAATTGTAGTGTTATAATTAAGCAACGTTATACAAAAATCAAGACAAAAATTTCAATAATAATAATCGCAGGTAATTATAATTTCAACCCTGTTGTTAGCTTCAATAACTACAATAAGCATTATTTAATGCCTGAATATCCTTTTGCTTCTGTCTTGTGGCTTCTTGGGTTGTATAAATTACATGTATTCCACTAGTGTGCTATATCCTCTTTACATCTACCATGTGCTTGTGTTTTAGCATACTGGCTTCATCACACCTGGGAAACATCAGCTAGTATGAAGCAAACCTCGGGCAACATGGCCACCATGTGATCAAGCATATAGGCGAGTCAATGTTTACCTGTACAGTATTGTACTCACCATCACACACATAACCCGCAGATAACAAGTGTGCACTCCAATTCACAAAACACACAGTTGCACTCACAATTCTATAGTACTCACCCAAAACACCAAATAACACTTTTCACCCCCAACATGAGTGCACGCACACTCCCAGCACACACAACTATATGACCTCCCATTAGCATACACACCCAACTTGTACTTTCCACCAACTGCACACTAGCAACAGTGTGTACATTCCCAATGGCTCTACACACCAGCATGGGAATTCCCCGCCCCCTCCCATATTTTTGCCCACAATGAAGAGATAACAAGTGACACACAACAGATGCACAGAATTGTCTTGCTTGGTATAAAAGTTTCATGCAATTTTAACATTTACCTACACATCTAGTACAACACTAACATAAGTTTAATTTACACACGCACACGCACACACACACACACACACACACACACACACACACACACACCAATAGCTCTACACATAAGCACACACACTAAAACAATGAACATAACAGTGAACACTACCACCAGCACACAGTCCCACACACAGGGTTTCTTTGAGGAAAATGAGGAAAACGTTAGTGGAGGGAATTTTTTCGTTGCTAAGGCAACTGTGTATCACTGATCAACCATCATGTGGGATGGGTGGGGGAGCACGGTGAATGTGTGCATGCAGGTATCAATCCAGTCGGTTTATCGCACACTTCAGCAAGCAGGGCCGTAGCATCCAGTCATTCCATGGCTGGGCCAGTTTTAGCCTTAACTAACAATGGTGGTAAAATAATCTCAGATTATCTGTTTGGCTGAAAACATTACACCATGCTACTGCAAATGTGGTTATTATTATTATTTTGCTAAGGCCCTGGTGTGTGTGTGTGTGTGTGTGTGTGTGTGTGTGTGTGTGCGCGCGCGTGTGTGTGTGTGTGTGTGTGTGTGTGTGTGTGTGTGTGTGTGTGGTGTGTGTGTGTGTGTGTGTGTGAAAAGTGTGATATAACTTATGGTGTGGCATGTCGTTAATATCATATTATTGCTTCTCTCATCAGGTGTCTCTGTTGACACAAGGGGACAAGAATTAAATCGAGGTAGGGTAAGCACCATAATTTAGCTGCATTTCCCTTATAATTTTCTCAATTTGCGCCTACTGATGTTTCTCTCTACAGACTACCATTTATTTATTAATGATTAGTTTACAATTTATTAATGATTAGTTCCTCAAGTACATGAGCAATTATTAACTTTAAAAAAAAATTTGCTGGTGTGAAAGGAGGGGCAAGGTCCAATGGTGAATGTGCTATATCCGATATGTTAGTGTGTATTGAATGGCGTAATTGAACCTAATAGCTCTTGCAATTTTTTTATGTGTAGGTATACAGGACACTCCAAGTCTGAAGGATCTGATGAATGAGGTTGCAGCTGTTATTCCTCCCAAATGGTGAACAGTTGGTATTCAGCTAAGCTTATCACAAGGCACTCTGGACAGTGTCCAAAGGAACCATGCAAGCAAGCCATCGGCCTGCCTTGATTCATTTGAAGAGATGTTCAGAACATGAAGGGACCAAGCCACTACTGGTGCTACACGTAGTCCATACACATGGCTAACAATGATAGGTGCTCTGAAGACACCAACAGTTGGTGAAGTTGCATTAGCTGAGCCATTAGAACAAAAGCTTTTAAGATAATGTAAAAAGTGACATGGCATAACACACATGTGCTGTATGATGTAAAGGCAGTACATAGGTAGTGTACAGGAAGTAGGTGTGGCTTTGTTTGTAGTAGTGTGGCTGTTTTGTAATGTGATTATGCTTGCAAGTGTGTTTGTACACACATGGATATTTTATGTAGTACAAGATGGCATATGATGTTAAACATAGACCTGTACTGTTGAACACTGATCAACTGATGTTTTTCACATGCATGTTGCGTATCACATGCAGGGAATAGCATTAACTCCTAACATAATTGTATCAGCCTGATGTGATCTGGCTGGTTGTAAGCTAGTACAGCATGATTGGTACAAGCCAACATAAACGGCTAGTCAGTCGTTTACATCATGGTGGGGCTGGGTACTAAACTGTAACTGGTTTACATCATGGTGGGGCTGGGTACTCAACTGTAACTGGTTTACATCATGGTGGGGCTGGGTACTAAACTGTAACTGGTTTACATCATGGTGGGGCTGGGTACTCAACTGTAACTGGTTTACATCATGGTGGGGCTGGGTACTCAACTGTAACTGGTTTACATCATGGTGGGGCTGGGTACTAAACTGTAACTGGTTTACATCATGGTGGGGCTGGGTACTAAACTGTAACTGCAAGTGGATGTAAAACTTACAAAACAGAAGATGCTGCAAAAAACTTTTAAATCGATGCCATGACAGTGACACTTAGCGGTGTTAACTTTGTTGTAAAGCCCTCTGGACAATGCATTTGACTTGTACAGTTAAGTTCCCCACTTACATCACGTGTCTAATAGTTATACCGCACCTCCCTCTCCATCATGCTCTTTTAGTTAGAAGGCCCCCCCCCCCCCCCCCCCCCCCCCCAGGTGTAAGAGTCCTAGCCTGCTGCTACCTCTTGCTTTCTGGACTTTTCTGATCATGATCAGGTGGCATATGAACCCGTATGTACGTATATACAAGTAATCACTTAGTGTAATCCGCTTCCAGTAGTAGTAGTCGGGATTTGACATTGTCATATCAAACTGCCTGTCAAATGTTCCCTATCTAAGGGTTTGGGAGATTACGTTTTAATTGTCAAACTACTTATCTATGGTCAAACTCAGAATAAATACGGTGTGGATTTTGAGTTTGGTTTACTATCGGCTACATGCTTTCTTTAAGGAAAGACCTTCCTTTAAAGGAATGGCTGGATACTATTCACAAATGCAAGAAACCCCGTGTGGTGGCTGTAGAAGCCAATTGAGTACTTGGTGTATTGGATTGATGTGATGTATGTAGTGGACTGGTGTGTTGCATGAAGGTAACCCCGCCCCCAACAAAAATAATGGCTGGTGTTTAAACCGTAACTCCGTAACAAATTTGTTCAGTGATAATCATAGGCAGTAAAATGGTTATGCGTACATGGGTATGGTTTTAAAAATGCGGCTGGGGCTTCGCCGCCCCTGTTGAAGTTATCACTGGTCTATGACCAGCTCTTTGGGATCAAAGAGGTACTCTGTGGTCACCAACCCATGGCAGAATTCCCCAAGGACATCCCGCACCTCTCCAACCACCACCCTCAGCATTTCCCCACACTCCATCTTGAACTCTTTCCTACTCCTCATCCCCATGACAACTCCTCTGCTCTCCTTCACCACTTCCACACTTCTCTCCGGCCGCCATCAACCACTGGATACCATACTTCCACACCGACCCATGAGGGGTGTGGTCAAGACCAATGTTATTACCTTCCAGATGTAGACTCCCCACAATTGTACCTCTAGAGTGATGCAATACGAGTGTTGGCAGGGGGGAACATGGTTATAAGAGCAGGAGGTGGGAGAGGAGGCATGATGTTAGAAGAGATCTACATGCATTGGTTTTTTTTTTGTACATGCACAAACTAAGAATTCGAGCTTAACAACTGGGTTAAGAGAATTAAGAAAATCTGACTGATAGGACAAAATATGCAGCAAATTCAAAATAAATTGCTATAATTCCAGCTGGTACTTTCCCCAACACTAACACCTCAAACCATTAGGCAGACTTTGCTCTGGGAGTGGCAGGGGATGAAGACCCCCCTCTAGTCCCCACTCCTCTCCCTCCTCCTCCTCCACTAATATTCCTTATCAGCCAGCGGGAGCCCCAGAAGGGAAGGGTAAGGATGATGTAAACTGTGACAATGGGCCAAAAGATGAGGCGGGTCAGGGGGAGGAGTGTCCACTCCTGCCACTTCCACTTGGACACGATGGTGCTGTAAGGTAGCGGCTGGTCGGAGAGCCTTCCAAACGTGTAGTCGCGGTACGTGGTCCTGTACACCCCGCACCTCTTCAAGAGGCTGGCGCCAATGCCGGCAGCCATGAGGGCCGCCTTCTCGGGAGCTGGGGCGAGGTAGCTGCTGTAGTTGAGGTAGGTGGCCAGGGTGTGGAGGGCGTGCACGTCCCCCAGCCGCCTCCTGTTGTACTCTGCAAAAGGTTCCCCCGCCATGCCCACCTGGTTGAGGGTGTCGAGGAGCACAGCGCAGTCCTCGGCCCCGCAGTTGAAGCCTTCCCCCGTGGGGGGCATGGCGCTGTGGGCCGCGTCGCCGAGCAACACAACGCTCTCGCCGTGGTTGAGCCGACTCACCTTGACGATGGCGCCCTTGAAGCTCCTGCGAGCAAAGTACGCAGTGAGGTCCTCGTCGTTGAGAAGAGGGTACGCCAGGGGTGCCTTGGTCCTGACGTAGTCCCTGAGGAACGCCTTGTTCTCCTCGGTGGCCTCTGAAGAGTCCAATACGGCAGCCTCCTCCTTATGGGGCTCGATTCCAATGCCCATGACCCACACATCCCCTTGCACGACGGAAGCGTACAGACTGCTTAAAACATAGTGGTAGGCGGGGTCCAGGCCCGGGGCGGTGGCGCCGGGCTTTGAGAAGAGGAGGCGGTATTTGGCACCCCAGGGGGAGACGTCCTCCTTGAAGGGTACCGCCCCCGCCCCTCCCCCCTCGGATGGAGGGGGCGGCAGGGTCAGGAGGCACCGCCTCACGTTGCTCCACACGCCATCAGCAGCAATGATCCTTGTCCCGTTGGTGTCGACGGTGATCTCGTGGGAAGGGTCGTTTCTCGTAGCCCCGCTGACGGTGAACGCCAGTCGCGTGATGGCGCCCTCGCGCTGCTCCACGCTCTTGAGGGTGTGGCCCCACATTATCGTCACCGAGCCCCTGTCACCGTTACCCGTGTCGGCGTAAGACAGCAGGGCTTCTTCAAGGAGCTGCAAAGATGCATGGGGTGAATAGTGGGGGGGGGGGGGGGGGGCGTTGTGTTTTAAGATAGAAAGACCGTGAGGGAAGGAACGAATTGAAGAGTATCAGACAATGTGCAAGTAGCTACTTACCAGTTTGTTGACGAGGGAGCGGGTGGTGCCTATAACTTTGCCCGAAGAGAAGTCTGCAACTTGCCGCGAACCTTCGTTTGAAAGAAATCGAACAGAGATATATGGGCAGAGAAGATCAATGAGAATGAGAGAAATGAACTATAGCAAGACGAAGTTGATCCCGCGACACATACCTGCAAAGATTCGCCAGCCTTCCACTACCTTGCACTGGGACTTTACCCTTTGGAGCATCGCAGGATTCACCCTGTCCATGACGTTGGCCCCCCGCTGGTTGAGACCAATAGGGTAGGATTCGTAGACATTGTCTGCTATGCTACTGCTTCTCTCGTATACAGTGACCTGGAAGGACGAAGTCGTTGTGTGTCGAGTGAGGCTACCAAGCTACTGAGGTTTAAATCCAACCTTGGCTAGGCGTTCCTTTGCAAGGAGAAGAGCAGCGAGAAGCCCCACTGGGCCTCCTCCGATCACAATAAACTCATCCATTCTGGTCACATGATGTAGTAGTACTTATGTAACAACATGTAACAACGTGTTCCGCATCTCTGCTACGCGCGGATTGCCTTAAATCAACATAACACCTTACATATTAGATCGGACTCATCCAGTGGGTTTGCAGTTTACTTTACTAATCACATGGGAACACGAAATTGAAACCTTCCTGCGATGTGTTTAATTAGAGCTAAAGGGCCTTATAGGTACTACCTTTTAATTAAGGATTCCGGGATGGCATGTCTTTTTTATGACTTCCTGGGTGCTATTATTACATGTACCCGTATTATAACAAAACACATTCACATGATAATAATTGCAATACACCAACCTAAGTAAAGAATTATAAATGCACTCCCTAATTATATTGGCCTTAGACCCCTAGTCAGAATAGCCCTGGCCACAGACCTGGTTAGGTCAGGTTTAAGAGGCCATAAAATGTCAGCTGCTGCCTTTGATTTAGGCACACTGTGATGCACAGCAAGAAGAGAGGCTAGCTGGGAAAAAATGCCTCCTTCCCCCTGTTCCCATACGCTTCTACGGCAAGTGGAATACAGATCCACCCCAGCTCGACACACTTTGGGTCATTGGCGTCATGTTTGCGAGACTCTGCATTTGCTGCAGCTACTCCAACTGTCAAACAAGACTCAACAAGGATAGCCGGAGTAAGTGGAGATGTCACAGTTATGTCCAAAGCTACAGGCAAACCCCTCACCCATCTTGCTACCAGGACATCTGCAGGACGTGAGAGGCTACCATCTGATGTAAGACCATGACCACCTCCACTGTGACTCCCATATGGACCTGACGAAAAAGGTTGGCTACAACATCCCGCAACATGTTATGACGGGTCACCACATCACCTCCATGAGTGCATGTAATGGCATGATGCCCAAGGGGGTCCAAAGCTTTCTCTGAGCAGACAGGATATCAGGAACCACCAGAGGTGTCCAACCCCAGCCACCACCTTATAGAGGCCTGAAACTCGTTAGGTTCAAGATGCAGCCCCAATGCAGGGGATGGAATCACAGACAACCATGACGCAGCATGAGGAGCCGAAACAGATAATAGGCGAGCTCTGTCTGCCATAGAGGAATCCCCCCAACAAAGAGTTAAAAAGGTGGCATTCCAATTTCTTTGACAGAGTTTGCTGAGTAATAGGTGTTGATGATTCTCCTTCTGCTGTGATTACATCTGATGGAGAAACCTGGTCATTGAAATGATTGATTGCATGATTTAGATGTAGATTATCTGCACTGCTATAGCCAGATGTGGATAAAGAAGCTATAAAAGCTGCACATGAGTGGTGGGAAAGAGAGCGCAGACCAAGACTTCCAAAACCTGTGCTAAGTTGGGCTTGTCACCAGGAAGGGTCTGTCGTGTCGATGGCAAAACAGGATGAGAAGCACTTCCTAACTTCCTCATCAAACAGCTTTAAAGAACCTGCCAGACTTGGTGGGGTGGCCCTTGCCAGGTGGACCAATCTGCAAAAGCTGCCACACAAACGTAGGAGAGACAAGGCTACGTGTGGATCAATTGCTGCTACTTCAACCAAAGAAGACAGAAGTTTCTTGGCATCAGCACACTTTCCAGCGATGAACTTAGAACAAAACAGGTAGTCACCTATTGGGGCACCAAGAATTTCAAGGTTAGGGTGCTGTGAAAACTTGACTGTAGATGGAAACATCGAATTCCCATTGTGACTAAAGAGCTCACATTTTGCCAAGTTTATGTGGATGCCCAAAGAAGGACCTAGCTCCTCAATGAGAAAGAGTGCCCGTAACACAGCTGAGCGACTTCCAGTGAGGACCCCATCATCAAGATACCAAGCCTGAAAGAGCACTTGCAAGCAGTCATCATCAGCATCTATGCTTGATATCAGTACCAATGAAAAAAGCAATGGACCAAGGGGGTCACCCTGCTGCACTCCGGTCTCAGATGAAAAATGACCAAGCTGGTGCCACAACAGAGGGTGTGTACCACAGCACCATGTAACCCAAGGTAGAAGTGCAGGAAAGAATATGGCACATTCATCTGGTATCCTTGAGTGTAGCACAAATAGATGTTGGGAGTGGGATGAGAGCAGCGTCCAGCAAATGTTGTATGCATAGACCAGAGGGACCTGCTGCAGTGCCTTTTGAGAAAGAGCGTACTATGGATAAGATGTCAAAATTTGGTCCAATAGAAATAGGTTGAGCACTTGAAGAAGGTGCTGCAGGTGGAGGTCCACAGCTTGGGTGCTTAGACTGCAGCAATTGCCAGGTGGCATCATTATTGGGGGCTAACCCCTTTGACTCTAGAGCTTTGCATGCTTTACCAAATAAGCCAGCTCTCCCCAATGACACAGCATACACCCCCAGGTCTTGGTTGTCTCTAGCTGCCTGGTCATGTGGCTGATGGTTATGCCTGCGGTTACCTTTGGCAAGGTTCCAAAGAAAATCATTTTTGGACCTTGTACCCATAAGCGTCAGAATGTCTCAATTCCTTAACAATTCCTTAATTGTGACAGAGATTATATATATATATATATTATCTCTGATTGTGACGTTGGAATATTTCGAAGCGGTCAAAATGCCATAAAAGTGTGCGCTATTAGAGATTTTATATTATGGCCCTAATTTTATTAAAATTGAATTAAAATTAATTTCAAGCAAGGATACAACAAAATCTCATCCACACCACACCCACACACCTCAACACATGTCCTCTGAATGCTGAAACCTTGCACGGGAGAGCAAGGCTCTAGCATTGCAGCAAACAAAGGTCAGGTTCAGTCGCTGATATATACACTTGTTGTGGCTTTTGACTTGCTGCACTGCAGCTGCAAGGCGGGAAACTGAGCTATGCGCTTCTTCACCCCAACACCCGGGGGGGGGCCAACCTGCTGAATGAGAAGAATAGCATGATTAACTGCAGCTTTAGGACCTGCCATCATCAAGGTACCAAATATTGAATAACAGCCCGGAACACTCACTGTCGTGGTCTACGTTGCTGTATTTCGGAACATTGGGAGAATGATGATTTTTTTTGCCTGCAAGGTTGACCTTAGGAATGCCTTTAATGAGGTATCTTGACAAGCCCTTCTAGAGGAGTGTGCAACTCACTTCCCTGAACTTTTCAGGTGGGTTTTTTGGTGTTATGGTCAACATCCCACCTTGTGGCCCCCATTGGGTCTGAACAAGGAGTTCAGCAGGGGGACCCTTTGGGCCCGCTCCTGCTTTCTCTGGTTCTGCATAAACTTGTTCGCTCTATTGCTTCTGACCATGCACCAACTTTTCAGCCCCTGCTGGACAAGGCACACCAAGCTGAAAAGGGTCAAAAAACTCAGACACTTTGACTCTAGAAATGGTGCAGAGACATTTTCCTGTCGATCTTCTCAGAGCCTCCCCAACAGCAATTGGGCGTATGTCCAAAGGAGATCCCTCCTCATTTTTAATCAAGGCTGTGAGTGAGGAAACTTGGCTACCCCAGTTGGAGCTCTACCACCTGCTAAGATGTTTACAATGACCCTGAGAGAAGAACAGATGGAGATAGGAAGATGGACTTCAGCTGTTTCAATTAGGTGCTGTATTCGCAGTCCTGAGGGGCCACAAGCACTATCTCTAGGAAATTGATGAAGGACAGACATGATGTCAAAGTCTGTAGGCAGCTTGAAACCTTCCAAAGGTAATGTGACTTCTGGGCATGATGGGACAGGACCCTGGGGTGTTTCTGCTGTAACAAGTTCCAAGTCTCAGGAGTGTTGGGGGGTAAACCCAGAAGAGGAGAGAACCTTGCATGCCTCCCCAATAACCCTTCTCTAGCCTTCGAAACTGCAGACTGAACTTTCCTGTCTGTTTCCTTTGTTTGCTCCTTAGATGACTTGGAGTTGGCCTTCCTGGCATGACCAGAGGCATATTGCCATAGGGAAGCCAAGTGACCATCCGACCACAGCCTGCAGAGCTCCTCAATGGAATGAGGCTTGTGTCGATGACCACCACAAGGAGATACCTGCAACACACACTTTGGCAGCATGAATAACTTTAACCAAGCCTCTTCTGTGTTGGATTGACAAATCAGTCTCAGTGTCTCAGACAGAGCTCGAGCAAAAGAGGGTCTAGCTTTTTGAGGGATGCGATGAATTGTGGCACACTGAAAACTACAAAGATGGGATGAGGGCTTTCAGATCTGACACATAACAGTTCCCCTGGCCAAGAACAGCTGTGATGGAGGCAACAGAGACATGGGTGGCCCTAAACCTGTAGCTGACCCAGTACTGCACTTTATGGAATGGGACCTAACACGAGAATTGGCAACTATTTGGTGACACCGGAGACAAACAAATGAATCCTGCTCCTGCAGCCACTCATGAGGGATATCTCCCAGAAGGATATTCTGTACGTGAAGTGTCATGTGAGCCTTCCACATTGATGGGGAATCAATTCTAAACATCCCTCAGCCATACAAGGTTTTCTTGATTGTAATCTGATGGTTGCCAACCCCTGTGAACATGACTGTGTCTGGTTGAGTATATCTTGGGATTGTTGAAGATGATGGTGCTCCCTTGAAGAACCTGGTAGGGATGTACGAACCTCCAAAGGAGGCAGACGAGGCGATGGTTCAAATTGTGATGAGGGGATGCTTTCTGGGGGGGGGGGGGGGGGTACCTTTTATTATTATTTAGAAAAACTCAAACTTATATTATTATTTATCACACACAAAATACACAACGACTATGATTGGACAGCTTAATGTCAGCCTATGGTAGTTAAGCCGTGGTGTCAGAGCTGATGCCATATGCTCGGGATAGCAGTGCCCTTGCATTTGCTCTGACAAGAACCAGGTCGAGCCTACCATACAGCGTTGAGGTGGCGTGGGATTTGGAGCAACGTTGCCTAACCGCCAGGTGAGAGGCAAGGCGTGAAAGATGAAGGCGAGCTTCAGCTCCCCAGCAGCCATAAGTTTCAACAGCCAATGGTATGCAAGACCAACCTAGCTCTGAGTACTTAACATTATTATTTAATCATAATTATTATTATTTATTGCATGAACACTTACAATTGTAAGGTAATGCACAAACATTGACAATGTCTCAACACAAGCATGCCACAAACTACCCTAAAACCCCACCCACACACCAATTCACACTAAGAGACTGAGCACTGTGCTTCTTCACCCCAACAACCGTAGGTCTCTACTACCAAGGAGACACAGACCCAACCTAGCTCTCTACACTTCTGATCGTTGGCCTTATGTTTGCGAGCTTTGGCATTACCAGCTGCTGACCCACCTGTAGCTCCCGCTTTGTTCAATGTCTTGGACTATGGTTAAATCAAAACCAGTTCGGCACCAAGATGTCTGCTGGCCGGCTACTCAACTATCAGTTCCAGACCCGTGACCAACTTCAAGTTGCCCACCAAGCCAAGCCCTACGACAAAATTGGGCAAAAACATCTCTCAGGAGATTGTGGTGCACAACAACATCACCACACCCCTTTGCACATCACAGCATGATGCCCAAGAGGATCCAGCTGGTGGTCAGGGCAGTAAGGGCAATGTGCCTGTGACGATGTGTCCATCCCAAGTCACCATTTTAAGGCAGCCTGGAACTCATCTGGCTCCGAGCTAAGGTTAAGTCCCTTCAATAGTACAACAGCTAGCCAAGATGAAGCATGACGCGAAGAGACCAATTATTGTTATTATTTTCCTAGTCCCAAGGGTGTCAAGAACAACCCCCCACTGATGCTGCTGCCCATCATCAGAAGACATGGGATTCACTATGAGTATCTTCTATTGCAGACGCACTATTATAACAATGTAACAGTCCAGTTCAACTACATAACACTACTAACTATAATAATTCCTACATACACAGTCAGGATGGATGAAGTTCTCTTGCAATGCAGGAGTGCCCTAGCAACAGACTAAACCAAATTAATGTTAAGCCTGCCGTATATGTCATCCATCACGAATGCCTTGGTCTGGACTGCCTGACAGCAAGGTGGGATGCAAGCCTGGAGAATGTTCCTTGAACAACCTCACCCCAGTTGCTATAAGTTTCTACTGCCAAGGGTGTACAAACCCACCCTAGCTCCTGACATTTTGGGGCTATTGGTCTGCTTCTTTCGGTTAAGTGCTGCCGCACCAACCACTTGGCATGACCCCCCCAAGATGACAGGAGTTAGTGGAGAGGTCACTGTGATGTCCATTGCTGCAGGTATACCTCTGTCCCAGCCTGTGACAAGCCAATCAGCAGGACTTTCATGGTGGAGATCTCTTGTGGGACCATGACCCTTTTCTTGTGCTGATCGTACCATACAGTTAAAAATATTGAGAAACTCCGAGGCATCTTCATCTGATGGAACTAGGGACCAAGCCTTAAGCAGTGATACCAAATAAGCAGCCATAGTATGGAGAGCAAGTCTGAGAAGGCTAAGACCTCCACTTCCAAGGCTCAGTTGAACTTGCATCTAGTCAGTGTCATCTGTGTCAATTTGCATAGTCTGAAAAACAGCGTCAAACATCAGCACCGAACAATGCCAACAAATCAGAGATAAGGTCGGGTGGAGTTGAACGGCAAGATAAACTAATTTGCAATACCCTGCACATTGACACAGGAAAGAGAGTGCTTTATTATTATTATTATTTATATGTAAATGGTTATTAAAATGTACACAACACATAGACGTGTACTATTACAAAAAATTTAACCAGATAAACGCTACTAGTCAGAGACAAAACATCTGGAGAAGATGGCTGCTGTGTTGGCTCTAACTAACTTTTGGTTCAGCCAGCCATATAGGTGAGCTAGGAACACCGTTTTGGCCCAGTTGGAAGTGGTTGCAAGGCGAGAGGCCAAAGTGAGAATGTCTCCATTGCTTCTGTCCCCCAAGCACTATATGCCTCAACCACTATGGGAATGCAAACCCACCCCAGCTCCTTGCATTTGGCATCATTTTCTTGATGTTTTCTCTGTATAGCTCTTGCGGCCTGACAAGTAAAACATTGGGGTTAAGCGGTGATGTCACAGACAGGTCAAAGGCTGAAGGCTTACCCAAAGACCTGTTAGGTACAAGGATGTCTGCTGGGCGAGTGTAGCTATGGTCATGGGTGAGGTTCCTTCCTGCCTCTATCTTAACATTCAGGTGGTCTCAGCAATGTGTATTGTGGCGGGTTACTACATCACCACCACGCTTGCATGTGAGTACATGACGGCCAAGGGGATCAAGCACTCTCCCAGCACAGTGGGGAGCAAATTGATCCACCAGAGGTGTCTAGACCCAGCCACCACTTGATGGTCACCTGGAATGCTGAGGGTTGGAGATGAAGGCCTAGCCTCTTAGAGGGGATGGCAGACACCTAAGATGCAGCATAGAGGGGAGGAGACAGAGAGAAGGCATACTCTAATGCAGGAGAACATTGCCCAAAGAGTAGGTCAAACATATGAGTGTTTTATTATAATTATTAATGTATTCTTATTTTCTTGATTAACAGAGAGCACTGAAATCAAAATAAATAAATACACGGTACAAACATAAACCACATAGCCTAAAGTGAATTCAAGATACATCTCGTGAGGATGGCAGTGGCATTGCCCTCAATGGAGATTGAGCGCCAGATATCTGAAAGTGCAGCTGACTGACCTGCATGTAAGAGTATAGCAAGCCCAGATGCCAGCTGGAAGAATAGCAGAGTTGTCAACTTTTAGAGCGAGTAAAGCGTGAGATTATGAATAATTAATGCCTAATTATTAGATATACCTCATATATACATCATTAGGCCTCGTATTTGGCCCAACGCAAGGGTCCCCCCCCCGACTCGTATTTTGGGCAACGCAAGCGGGGATACCCCCCGCTCGTATTTGGCCCAGCGACGCTAGGGACCCGGGTCAATAAATTACAATTTGGCTGTGAATTTATTATGCGTGAGTTTGAATACTTTCCGGCGTGAGATATATAATCTTCAAGCGTGAGAGCGTGAGATAAACCTCAAATGCGTGAATCTCACGCCGAATGCACATCGCAGCTGCGGATGAATTACATCACCGCTACGCGCCACTACTCGCGTAGGCGGTGATGTACAGATGCGATGTGGGCCTGGGTACGAGACTAGAATGGCATGTCTGGAAGAGCATCACTTCCCCAAGCACAATTGGTGTCTGCTACCAGAGGAATACATAACCGCAGCCAAGTTCTCCACGTTAGCATCATTTCCCCAAACACCACAGGTGTCTGCTACCAGGGGAATACATGACAGCCAAGTCCTCCACGTTTGGCATCATTGGTTCTGTGCCTTCAGCGGCTAGGGCAGCTGATCCTGCAGACACCATCAGAGTATTTATGTTAAACTAGCGGAGAGGTTACAGAAATATCGAAGGCAGCTGTCTGTAGCTCAGTTTTGTCAACAGAAGCTCAGCGGAGTGGGTAGGGCCGTGAGGTCACGTGAGGTCATTGCCTGCTTCCATTAGTCTTATATAGCTAAAGCGCTTAATTTCATGTGCGTCGTGTATTCATGTCGGTGTATGCAGCTACAAATTACTCAAAATAGTAACCTTACATTGGTTTCATTTTACAAGTAATAGAAACATTTTCTACGAGAAAGTTGGTGTGCATGTGGTATGCACAAAGCAAGGAAACAAGAAAAAAAAATCATGAAATTGACCTATATTATAGTATACCCATCCGGCATTCTCTTAGTACACTCGCTGGTTCTGATTATTATTTTACAACGGTTCAGTGTATAAATCGAATGTACTTTTTTGCCGAACCTACTTTATATAAAATTAGTTGGAAGACGATTTAAAAAAAAAAGTTCTAATATATATATATATATTCTAATAACCCATGCAACTCTTTCCACGAGCAGGGGTGGACTATATAAAAGTCCATTTTCATACTGACAATTTTACCATTGTTGACAAGGTGATGCAGTACATGTGAGGTGGGGAGTGAAGACATCAGCCGACAATGAAATGCAAAGCCATCAGCTTTAGTCCCATGGAACAGTTTGCTGAATACAAAAGGCTGGGGGAGCCTATTCCACAACCAGATTTGTTCGATGAGCCAGGTATACACAGGAATCATTTATAAATCTCAAAGTGTGAAATCAGCTAAACTCCGGTGCAGATCTTAGGGCCCGCCGGGATTTTAGGATAAGTAGTAATGGTGCATCTAGCAAGCATGCGGGCCACATGGACTGCAGTGCTTGCAGGGAAACATTCGCTTCGTGAAGTTTTCATTGTTTAAAAGTGTTTCTATCGCGAGTTATGCGTTGGCAAAAAGGAGAACACAGGAAAAATAATCGCGTTCCGGACCTTGGGTTTTATCCTATCGACCTTGGCTTGGGATCTGTTCCATCAAATGTATTCACTGTTGTCTTAGGCACTTTGAATACGTTTGATGGAACAGATCCCAAAGTTTTTAAGGGGGGGGGGGGGGGGGGGGGGGAGAGGGGGCTAATTGTGGTTACTTTTGCGTGCGCGTGCAGGGTAGTCTGGGGACCCGACTGATGGCTGTACTATCAGTCTGGTGACTAGCTCGCATCCGTTTTGTGCACTACTGCACGAATTCGTGCAGTAGCATGAATCTAATTTGTGCCCCACCTACGAGCATGTATGTCATTAACTATAAGCCATAACGATATGAATAATATAAATCTATACCACGTGTTTTTTGTAATGGCCGATATACGGATGTTATCCATTACGCTGTGGAAAGACTTGGGTTTACCGAGATAAAGAGCCTTCAATTGGAAGTAGTTTTAGCTATAGCCACTGGGCAGGACGTTTTTGGAGTGTTACCAACTGGATATGGCAAGAGTCTTTGTTATGTCTGCCTTCCTATATTGCGCGAACATCCGCCATAAACGTACAACGCTAGATGAAGATGTTCCGTTAAGGCTCCGCCTTTCGAGTGGAAGGTTGGTAAGGTCATATCCACAAAGGACAGAAAGATTATCCGCAATACTAATGCTAAATAGTCTGGGGACTAGTACTGTTTGTGCAGTGATAGGTAAACCGTTATCCACATTATTATATTCATGAGATTTCATGATACCAACTAGTGCACAAAACGGATGCGATCAAGTCACCAGACTGATAGTACAGCCATCAGTCGGGTCCCCAGACTACGTGCAGGGGTGGTACAGGACTTTCCCAAAGAGGGGGGGGGGGGGGGTTGCAAACCCCAACCCCCCCGTATCCGCCCCTGGCGTGGGTTTTGTTTGTGAACACGATGTCGTTGCTCTCCTGGCTTACTACACACAAACCAAAGAGCTGTACACTCAATCAGCAATTACAAGTGTGTGACGCAATTGTAATACGTGCGTGTGGCGTATCACATGCAATTCTATTGAATAGCGCGCGCTTTACAATTGATTATTAACGACTTCAGAAATTTTAATAACTCAAGTGAAAAAATCTTGGGGGGGGGGGCTAAAGCCCCCCCCCCTTTGTCTACATGTAGGCCCTTGCGCAGATCGATGTGCTGTTGTCTATCTACCAGTGTGAGCGCCGCACGTTTAGGTACATGGCTCATGTGATGCTCACTGCGCACAGAGCCAAAGGTTGGTGCGGCCAAGTTAAGGGCGTGGCAGCCCTCCCGCAAACGCGCGGAAGGTAAATAATCCAATTAAGAATGAACACAACATTTTTGAACGAGAATCGTTTATACTTTTATTTTTTTGTATTAACTATAAAGCATAAGCTTCAACCCCTAAAACTACTCCCATCGATAAAGTGACTCATTTAAGCCCTCGAACGCGGAAGATGATTTTGCTGCGCCAATGGCAAGTAGCCCTGCTGCTATTCGTGATTTAAGTGTGAACTTCCTTTAAAGGCTTTCTACGACATCAGGAAGAGATAGTTAGCCCCTGCATCCAGCGTCAATGATTTCTACTGACTGCATTGCAGTATAAATCATTGGATGCCGCTACATAAGGTTCTTAAAGCGGCCCGGGAAGTTCATTTCAATCACGATTGGTTATGAATACATTATACACGTGGTAAGCAGCAGGGCCATCTGCTGATAATTGACTCATCTTCTTAAATGTTGCAAACCGTTAAGGCTTTCTTTTCCTATGCGTGGGGGGGGGGGGGGGGGGGGGGGGGGGGGGTTGATAAGCGGTACGTCATGCATGGTACATATTACTTCTCACGTAAGAACATACAGACAAGCCCAAATTGCAGGATACGTCCATATTTTGGGTTCAAAAGTTGGTGCGGCCAAAGCCGTACCAACCATACCGTGTGCGCCGGGCCTGACTGCTGGCTACCCAACAGTCCCACAAGATGAAACAGGCACTATGCAAGCACAGCATGTTGTCTTTGACTTCAAACAGAAGTTCCTGGCCAAGGGCTTCCGTGAGGCGGTGACTCATACTATTGTATAATCATAATCCATGCAGGCGCAAGGGGGCGTGGCAGTTAAAGAGGAGGTGGGGTTTTAAATGATTTATTCATAACTATCAATGCAGATTGTGCTATGAGGGGTAGAGGAGGGGGAGGGGGGGTTTAAACCCCCAAAACTCCCCCCTAGATCCGCTACTGCCATGCACGCAAGTGCACGAATATACAAACTTCACGCTAAGTATCTTATTGAGGTAAGAGCACCAGAACAGTTTTTTCAACCCACAAAAAAAAAGCATTATATTTACACGGAACCGAATGTTACTCATAGTCCATGCACGCAAGTGCGAATTTCACGCTCCATGTATGCATGTGTTAATTGATGTAGCCCTTACAACCCCTCCCCCCGAATCCGCAAGCCATCTTTTATAAATGAGTTTTCATGTAATAATAAATAATAAATAAGCAGCACCACTGAGGCATCGAGTTTTTAATTACATCTATATAATGCACTAACGTCGTATCGAGACTACTGACTAAACAATATAGACGTTATATATGGCGCTGTACGCGTCATCTAACATCCATGAACGCAGCAAAGGATCAGCCAGACTAATATCCAGCAGGGACAGAAGCAGGAGATCACCAGGTGCAGAATGTGGTTCACTTTATCCTTGTTCTGGACAACCACAGTGTTTGGGGTGGGTTGCGACTGGACTACGACCACGTTCGACCCCGCCTGCTGTACGGGCTGCCCGGCCATCGCTGGTTGTCCCATCATAGGTTGCTGGGGATACGTTGCCGGTGGATACATCTGTTGTTGAGGGATAACCTGTCCCGGCTGGGGCTCATACCCGGGTGCATATCCCGGCTGAGGTTGAGGGGGATATTCTGTTGGAGCGGAGGAGGGGCGGGGCAGGTGGAGAGGGGGGAACTTGTAAAATACAACGGCTACTTCTATACGTTCTTTGAGCATGTGACCGACTTACGTGCAGGTTGTTGGTAGTTGGGGTTGTACGGCTGCTGCTGTTGCTGCGGCTGCTGCTGCTGCTGTTGGTCTGCCATTCTGTGCTCTCAGAGATACGCCCTTCGCAATGCACTGCGCATGCGCTCTTTGCTCGTGATTATAATTATCTCGTGATTATAATTATGATCATCATAATTATAATCACGAGCAAAGAGCGCATGCGCAGTGCATTGCGAAGGGCGTATCTCTATGTCCTGGCCAAAGGTGACAATATAATCATATTATGATTATATTGTCACCTTTGGCCGGGACAGAGTTCCAGGAGGTGGAGATAGAACATTATGAACTGTTGTTCTTTAGTAGTGTCAGAATGGCCTGAACAGGCCTCTCCATCACTGGTGTGCTCTGTCTAACATCAGGTGGTGATTCATTGAATAACATATGCTTTTTTCCCCCTACACCAGATGTGCGTTCAGATCCTGAGAAGAGGAAGCTGGCACATGGCATCAACAGTTGCATGTGCACAGGAAGGTTGTTGCATCGTAGCATTGCACCAAACCATGATACTATGTTTGAATTATTAAACTCCAAACATCCATATACCGTCCCTCCCACCATCCCCAGTGTGCCTACTATACCAGTTATTCAGCTACCACCAACCTTCAATATTGGTGCAACTTTACGGACTTTTCCTAAAGGGTCCTCCATTGAGAGTCCAGCACTTAATTGATGCATTAGACACAAGACTACCAATTTCAATGGAGAGCTTATTGCATCAGGTAGTTTATATTCTGCTCACTGGCAATGTCCTCGCCATCTTTCTCACCATAGCTTGCAGGTGGACACCTAATATCTCTATAGAAATCCAAAGCCACTGGGTGGGATGTTTGACCTATCGCTGTGGAAGAGATTTTGAGTCGCCTTGTGGAATGGTGGCCTGCATCCCCTTAATCACCACGCACCTGCTGCATACATCTCATCTCTAACCACATCAGTGCCTTCAGACATTTGCTCTATGACTTCAAAGGACCACCTTCTTGCTGCAGTGAATGCTTACAATGCCATGATCAGTCAGCCAGATGCCATCGCAGTTGAAAGTGTACTTGATGATCCACCTCACACAGTCACATTGAAGGAGCTGACTTCAATTTTTTTAGATGCCACTACTGCGACAAAGGCCAGATTGCAGGCTATCTCTGCATCTCAAGCCCATGCATGGCTTAAAGTGCAGCCTTCACCAAAGTTAGGCCTTGCGTTGACACCTGATGAAGCACAGGTCATCCTAAAATGGAGGCTTGGCCTTCCTTTGACACCTGATGTCACACCATGCCCCACTTTGCCTTCGCAACATGGATGCCTGGGGACATCACATGCTTAGTTGCCATTCTGGAGGTGATGTAATAACCAGGTACAACCAGCTCAGGGACTGCATTGCTGACTTCTGCCCCAAGGCATGCCTTTCCCCACAAGTTGAGAAAGGAGGTGACATTCTTCCTAAAGACCAATCTAGACCAGCAGACATTCTAGTGCCAAACTGCATTTGACATAAAGGTAATCAATCCGCAAAATTTGGAATTTTTACAAGAAGCGGCTCAAAACCTGTCGTCATGCAGCTGAAGAGTCCAAGCATTAATAATGAGGCATGTTCCTTTAGAGGATGGTCATGCATCCCCTTGGTTGTGGAAGAGTTTGAGGGGTGGGGCAATGAAGCTATTGATGTATTTTCAACCCTGTCAAAAATGCAGCCACCCAGCTATGTCCACCTTTAAATGAGGTTATATCAACCACCTACAGTCGCCTCAGTCTCACCCTCATGAGGCAGAATGCCAGGGCAACGTTGGCTAGATGTGTCCCACCAACCACCTGTTGTGACGTTTAGTTGCAGTGCTTTTCGTATATAAATGTGTGTATGTATCCTGTTGACGTTTTACTGTATACATTGTGAGCTCAGACTATTAAGTCCCAGGCCACCTCCAGTTTGCATGGGAGACTCAACTTGGCCCTGGGGAGGGCAAATGTTGAAGCACTGCTGTCCCACTCAATGTCCTTTCAACACACCTGCTATCTTTTGTAGAGCTCTATAGTGTGTACTGGGTGTAGAGCTCTATAGTGTGTACTGGGTGTAGAGCTCTATAGTGTGTACTGGGTGTAGAGCTCTATAGTGTGTACTGGGTGTAGAGCTCTATAGTGTGTACTGGGTGTAGAGCTCTATAGTGTGTACTGGGTGTAGAGCTCTATAGTGTGTACTGGGTGTAGAGCTCTATAGTGTGTACTGGGTGTAGAGCTCTATAGTGTGTACTGGGTGTAGAGCTCTATAGTGTGTACTGGGTGTAGAGCTCTATAGTGTGTACTGGGTGTGGAGCTCTATAGTGTGTACTGGGTGTAGAGCTCTATAGTGTGTACTGGGTGTAGAGCTCTATAGTGTGTACTGGGTGTAGAGCTCTATAGTGTGTACTGGGTGTAGAGCTCTATAGTGTGTACTGGGTGTAGAGCTCTATAGTGTGTACTGGGTGTGGAGCTCTATAGTGTGTACTGGGTGTAGAGCTCTATAGTGTGTACTGGGTGTGGAGCTCTATAGTGTGTACTGGGTGTAGAGCTCTATAGTGTGTACTGGGTGTAGAGCTCTATAGTGTGTACTGGGTGTAGAGCTCTATAGTGTGTACTGGGTGTAGAGCTCTATAGTGTGTACTGGGTGTAGAGCTCTATAGTGTGTACTGGGTGTGGAGCTCTATAGTGTGTACTGGGTGTAGAGCTCTATAGTGTGTACTGGGTGTGGAGCTCTATAGTGTGTACTGGGTGTAGAGCTCTATAGTGTGTACTGGGTGTAGAGCTCTATAGTGTGTACTGGGTGTAGAGCTCTATAGTGTGTACCGGGTGTAGAGCTCTATAGTGTGTACTGGGTGTGGAGCTCTATGGTGTGTACCGGGTGTAGAGCTCTATAGTGTGTACTGGGTGTAGAGCTCTATGGTGTGTACTGGGTGTAGAGCTCTATGGTGTGTATTGGGTGTAGAGCTCTATAGTGTGTACTGGGTGTGGAGCTCTATAGTGTGTACTGGGTGTGGAGCTCTATAGTGTGTACTGGGTGTGGAGCTCTATAGTGTGTACTGGGTGTAGAGCTCTATAGTGTGTACTGGGTGTAGAGCTCTATAGTGTGTACTGGGTGTAGAGCTCTATAGTGTGTACTGGGTGTAGCGCTCTATAGTGTGTACTGGGTGTAGAGCTCTATAGTGTGTACTGGGTGTAGAGCTCTATAGTGTGTACTGGGTGTAGAGCTCTATAGTGTGTACTGGGTGTAGAGCTCTATAGTGTGTACTGGGTGTGGAGCTCTATAGTGTGTACTGGGTGTAGAGCTCTATAGTGTGTACTGGGTGTAGAGCTCTATAGTGTGTACTGGGTGTAGAGCTCTATAGTGTGTACTGGGTGTAGAGCTCTATAGTGTGTACTGGGTGTAGAGCTCTATAGTGTGTACTGGGTGTGGAGCTCTATAGTGTGTACTGGGTGTAGAGCTCTATAGTGTGTACTGGGTGTAGAGTTCTATAGTGTGTACTGGGTGTAGAGCTCTATAGTGTGTACTGGGTGTAGAGCTCTATAGTGTGTACTGGGTGTGGAGCTCTATAGTGTGTACTGGGTGTAGAGCTCTATAGTGTGTACTGGGTGTAGAGCTCTATAGTGTGTACTGGGTGTAGAGCTCTATAGTGTGTACTGGGTGTAGAGCTCTATAGTGTGTACTGGGTGTAGAGCTCTATAGTGTGTACTGGGTGCTCTGTGTCATAATAATAATTACAAACCATTGCTTCAATAATAATAATCAAATCGTTAACCCTTCCCTCCTAGAAGCAGTTCAGCCTTACCAATGAGGACATCATGACACCTTCTTAGAAACATGTCTCTCAGCCTTACATTTCACGTACAGGGCCCAATATTAATTGCCTACATAGGCTGTATCAGTTACATGTTGTTCAATGTGGATCACATGATGCAAATTTGTGTTGCATCATGTGATCCACATTTACCAACATGTATGCACATTGATACGCTACTGTTGTCGCTGTGATACATTACATCAAAAAGAACTATACATAAACACACACACACACACACACACACACACACACACACACACACACACAAACACACGTGTAAACACACACTCATGCCCATGTCCTCACCATACTATGTCTATGATTATTTGCCATTACAAATCCATACTGATCTCTTTTGGTTGAATTAATATTTTCAAATTATCTCATCTCCATTGAAAAATTTCATGGGCAATAAAATGAGATGCCAATGATATCACTAATATTCCAGTCTATATTTCTGCATTTGGTACCTCTTCTAATGTACCTGCTACAATTGCTTTGCAGATGTGATATAGTGAGCACATGCCCTTTTAAGTGGACACATTGATTGAGCTGGTGCTGAGTAGCATTCCATGAAGGTCTGCTTTCTTAGCCACATATATAATACACTCAAGAACACCATTCATTCAAAATAATGCTAATTGTATGGTTACTGCCAATACTTAGAAAACATTCTATCAGCCAGTTCATGTTCCCCAACAGCTGGTGCATGTAAAGCATTGATGATGGTCTCCCATGTGTGAGGACTGGTCTTCTGTCTCTCCCATTCTGTAAATACCTGTTCAAATGAAAGTATACAGCTATCAGGTCTTCCAGCGTTCTGGGCCTGTATGCTGTCCAATGTCCCATAGGGTATCTCCAATTGGAGTCCTACCAATCTCCACTTTGAAGTGATTGCTGCAGCAACATCATTCATGAGGTCTGTTAGTTCGAGAGAGCTTGTTGCTACTGAAAAAAAAAGTAGAATACATACTCAGATATAATCACAATTGCCTACACTTCTAGTAGATACCTAATTAAGAGAACAGCAGTATATATGTTTCTTTATTGCTGTAGTGACGTTGCCACTAATTCACCCATTTTGTATTGTATTGTACTGTTGATATTTATGACTTTTGCAACAGTCCTACCTCAAAACCACATGGCTATGTTCACCTCTGTACTGGTCTTACCTTCTTTAGAGTACTGCTCTGGGCCTAACCAAACCTCTGCATGAACACCAAGGTCTGAAAGTTTTATTGCTATTGATTCATCCTTAGAACACATCACACTCTTGTTTATCAATGAATAGTCTGTAGGGATAGCCAAATGTCGCTCCATCACACCCTTACAAGGACATAAAAAGGCAATCTGTATTCCCTCCTCACATGCCTCCATGAGGTATCTCTTGATCGTGGGACAGGCAGCCCTGAAAACATCAACATTACCAGTTATGTGAACTTCAATATGGGATACACTATCCATGATGGTAATGATGCAGTTCTTATTAAAACTCATTTTGATGCAGTTAGAGTATACACAAAATAATTTGCCTCCTCTTTTCGTAGCCAGTGTCCACTGTCTGGATGACAGGAGTGATGTAATAAGGAAGGCAAATGATCCGCACTTAAACCAGCCCCTCTCGTAGTGCAATGCCATTGGTGCAATGCTGTCTGAATTGGAAGAGAGCATTTCATGAATCCCTTGTGCACCCAAACTTTTAAGTAGAGCTGGCATAAAATATTCACTTCCATTTTCACACCTGCTAGCAACTTTGAGGTGTACCATCAAATCCATCACATTCTTTGGCTCAATAACTCCTTCTTTGTAAATGATTGGTGACTTGAATTTTACATGCTCTAAAAGCTTCTCAGTAATAATTCCTTCATTGCTGGCTCTGGCAAGCATACTACTGTAGCTTTGTTTTCTGTCAAATGCAACACACTTGATGATCTCAGAAATGGTGTCAAGGAGAACCTGTGGATTGGTGAAGATGACACTGGGAAGGACAGAGGGGTAGTACAATATGACATTGAGGTCAGAGAAGAACTGGAGAGCTGCTTTAGTGTCATCCACCATGTGAAGTCTGCTTGCTACCTGCAAACACTGCTGGAGGGTCAGAAAATCAACTTTAGTCTTCTTGGAAAATGCCTGCATCTCTTGGTGGAACACAAGCCATTTGAGGGGGATATTCTTTGGTATCATTGACCCTTTCATCGAAGAAATGGCTTGTAAAATATCACTAGTAACTTCCCTGTCAGCCTCACATGGGTACTTTGTGTTTACTGGAAAGATTACCTCATCTGTTGTGAACAGCATCAAGTGTTCCTTCATTGTTGGTGTGAGGAGTTCTAGTAGCTGTTCATTTTTGTCCTCCAATGTCTCACCATCACATTGGAGGTCTCGATGTGTACCAGCTATTAGGAGCCTGGAGTCTCCATCTTGGTCTGCTGTCTGTGTGGCCTGTGCACAACATTGGAGGATCTCCTTGTTGGTCATCAAAGAGGCAGTGGAGGAGGTACAAGTACCCCTCTCATAGTACTCAACTGTGGGATGGTCACTGAGCTTGTCACATAACCTGAGAACAAAGATGTTGAGGTTGGTGTGGTGCATAAATGCAGGCAGGAGTTGATGGAACTGTGGCTGTCCTCCTGAGTCAATGAAGTATAGCCAGTCCACATCAAGGAGGGGTGTGGCTGCATCCTTGGACCGGGCTATGTAGGGAATCAGTTGTTCTGTAACCTCAGACACCAATACTGGATCTATAGTTTGCTGTGGTTTTGGCTGTAGGGAAGAATTAGTAACACTTGGAGAGGAAGAATGATTGGTTTGTGCCACCCTACTACCAACTGGAGATGGAACATTATGAACTGCTTGCTTGTGGTCTTTCCTGTTCACAGTGTGTGCCAACAGTTCATACAACTCCTTATCTGTTGCCTTTTGGTATGTTTAATTGTTCTTTAGTAATGTGAGAATGGCCTGAACAGGCCTCTCCATCACTGGTGTGCTCTGTCTAACATCAGGTGGTGGTTCATTGAATAACATATGCATGAGGTGTGTTTTCCCTACACCAGCTGCTCCAATGATTAAAATCTTCATGAGGTAAGCAGAAACAAATCCATCTTTGAGGGCATCTTGGTACCTTGCTACAGCTGCTCTTGGATCTTCATCAATGACAACAGATGTCTCTATAGTGATGACCAAACATTTCTTCATCATAATCATTTAATTAATTAACTTACCTGTATTAACAAAAATGGCATCACCTGTGTTTCTCTGAAACACACACCAATCTGGCTATGTCAATATAACAGCATTCAGTGTAGCTTACAAGCACTTATCCATACTTACCATCATTGGCCCTAGTTCATTCAAAACAGCTGGATGATCCTGTTAACAAAGATATTCAAGATTACAGTAAGCGATAATTGATTATAATAACTACTAATAAGTTATGCAAGATCTGAATATGCGGTGGAACAGCACCGATTTCAAGTTACTAAGTTCAATAGTGAGTTATTAACATTTAAGATGATTATTAACTTTTAAAGTTAATAAGGCTGAAGCTGCAATCATCACTAATTAGTCCAGTATTAACTGAAGTTAAAAACACTATTTGATTTGGTAATGGATTATGATTTGGTGAGTTATAAAAACTCAAAGTTAATAAAATTGTTGTGATCATTTAGCTTTTCCAAAGACGATTGGCGTTTGAATATTAACTTTTTAAACGCCAAACAAATTTCATACTTTCATCAAAGTTATTCTGAAGTTTATAACTCATGCTAAATTTTTGTGTCAAATTAATTAACTGCAAGATATTTGATTTTATCTTTTGAACTGTAGAAGGTTATTGTAATAATGCGGTTCGTATTTGACTGAATGTGGTTATTGTACATTCATAAATTCAGTTAGATTGATTGACAATCCTATTAAGGAATTACATTCATTTAAAAGCATTGCGCTCTTCATAAAACATCCTGTATAAATAAATACATAAATCCATAAAATGGACACCAAATTTTAATCAAAAATACCCAACAAACGCACAAATTCCACAGGTACTCCTGATTCATTTTGAGGGACCCATCGTCTAGTACTCTCATTTCTTATTATTTTACATCCAGGTGAAAGTCCCTTTGAACAAGGAATATATAAACAACATGACAAAACAAGACAGCTGACACTCACATGGTGTATGGATTGATGAGGTATGCCCATCCTTTCCTCCAAGTACCTCACTACTGGTTCATTATTCCAGGTAGTAGCGTGGTCAATTGGTGTGAGGTCCCAGTGGTCCCTGTAATCTAGTGCACATCCATGCTTCTCCACCAGGTACTTAACCATGGCTAGATTCCCATTCTCTTGACATGCATTATGTAATAGTGATCTACCCCATTTGCTTGTACACTCTGGACTGCACTGCCTTTCTTCTATGAGGTATATCAGGATGTCTAGGCTACCAGAGAATGCTGCCATATTGAGGGGAGTGTTTCCATCTGTGTCTTTTGATTTTGGATCACCTCCATGCTTCTCCACCAGGTATTTTACCACGGCTAGATTATCATTCTTTTGACATGCATTATGTAATGGTGATCTACCCCATTGACCTGTACATTCTGGACTGCACTTCCTTTCTTCTATCAGGTATATCAGGATGTCTAAGCTACCTGAGAATGCAGCCACATTGAGGGGAGTGGCTCCAATTGTGTCTTTTGATTTTGGATCACCTCCATGCTTCTCCACCAGGTACTTCACCATGGCTAGATTCCCATTCTTTTCACATGCGTTATGTAATGGTGATCTACCCCATTGACCAGTACATTCTGGACTGCACTTCCTTTCTTTTATCAGGTATATCAGGATATCTAGGCTACCTGAGAATGCAGCCACATTGAGGGGAGTGGCTCCATTTGTGTCTTTTGATTTTGGATCACATCCATGCTTCTCCACCAGGTACTTCACCATGGCTAGATTATCATTCTTTTGACATGCATTATGTAATGGTGATCTACCCCATTGACCAGTACATTCTGGACTGCACTTCCTTTCTTCTATCAGGTATATCAGGATTTCTAGGCTACCTAAGCATGCTGCCATATTGACAGGAGTGTTTCCATATGTGTCTCTTGATTTTGGATCACATCCACGCTTCTCCACCAGGTACTTCACCATGGCTAGATTATTATTCTTTTGACATGCATTATGTAATGGTGATCTACCCCATTGACCAGTACATTCTGGACTGCACTGCCTTTCTTCTATGAGGTATATCAGGATATCTAGACTGCCTGAGAATGCTGCCACATTGAGGGAAGTGGCTCCATTTGTGTCTTTTGATTTTGGATCACCTTCATGTTTCAACACCAGGTACTTCACCATGGCTAGATTCCCATTCTTTTCACATGCATTATGTAATGGTGATCTACCCCATTGACCAGTACATTCTGGACTGCACTGCCTTTCTTCTATGAGGTATATCAGGATATCTAGACTGCCTGAGAATGCTGCCACATTGAGTGGAGTGTCTCCATTTGTGTCTTTTGATTCCATGCTTCTCCACCAGGTACTTAAACATGGCTAGATTCCCATTCTGTCCACATGCATTATGCAATGGTGATCTACCCCATTGGCCTGTACATTCTGGACTGCACTTCCTTTCTTCTATCAGGTATATCAGGATATTTAGACTACCTGAGAATGCTGCCACATTGAGTGGAGTGTCTCCGTTTGTGTCTTTTGATTTTGGATCACATCCATGCTTCACCACCAGGTACTTCACCATGGCTAGATTCCCATTCTGTCCACATGCATTGTGTAATGGGGATCTACCCCATTGACCAATACATTCTGGACTGCACTTCCTTTCTTCTATAAGGTATATCAGGATATCTAGGCTACCTGAGAATGCAGCCACATTGAGTGGAGTGGCTCCATTTTTGTCTTTTGATTTTGGATCACATCCATGCTTCTCCACCAGGTACTTTACCATGGCTAGATTCCCATTCTGTCTACATGCATTATGTAATGGCGATCTACCCCATTGACCTGTACATTCTGGACTGCACTGCCTTTCTTCTATCAGGTACATCAGGATGTCTAGGCTACCTAAGCATGCTGCCACATTGAGGGGAGTGTTTCCATCTGTGTCTTTTGATTTTGGATCACATCCATGCTTCTCCACTAGGTACTTCACCATGGCTAAATTATCATTCTTTTGACATGCGTTATGTAATGGTGATCTACCCCATTGACCAGTACTATCTGGACTGCACTGCCTTTCTTCTATGAGATATATCAGGATATCTAGGCTACCTGAGAATGCAGCCACATTGAGGGAAGTGGCTCCATTTGTGTCTTTTGATTTTGGATCACCTTCATGTTTCAACACCAGGTACTTCACCATGGCTAGATTCCCATTCTTTTCACATGCATTATGTAATGGTGATCTATCCCATTGACCTGTACATTTTGGACTGCACTGCCTTTCTTCTATCAGGTATATCAGGATATCTAGGCTACCTGAGAATGCTGCCACATTGAGTGGAGTGTCTCCATCTGTGTCTTTTGATTTTGGGTCACATCCATGCTTCTCCACCAGGTACTTCACCATGGCTAGATTCCCATTCTTTTCACATGCATTATGTAATGGTGATCTACCCCATTGACCAATACATTCTGGACTGTACTTCCTTTCTTCTATCAGGTATATCAGGATATCTAGGCTACCTGAGAATGCAGCCACATTGAGGGGAGTGGCTCCATTTGTGTCTTTTGATTTTGGATCACCTCCATGCTTCTTCATCAGGTACTTCACCATGGCTAGATTTCCATTCTTTTCACATGCATTATGTAATGGTGATCTACCCCATTGACCAGTACATTCTGGACTGCACTGCCTTTCTTCTATCAGGTATGTCAGGATATCTAGGCTACCTGAGAATGCTGCCACATTGAGTGGAGTGCCTCCATCTGTGTCTTTTGATTTTGGATCACATTCATGCTTCTCCACCAGGTACTTCACCATGGCTAGATTCCCATTCTTTTCACATGCATTTTGTAATGGTGATCTACCCCATTGACCAATACATTCTGGACTGCACTTCCTTTCTTCTATCAGGTATATCAGGATATCTAGGCTACCTGAGAATGCAGCCACATTGAGGGGAGTGGCTCCATTTTTGTCTTTTGATTTTGGATCACCTCCATGCTTCTCCATCAGGTACTTCACCATGGCTAGATTCCCATTCTTTTCACATGCATTATGTAATGGTGATCTACCCCATTGACCAGTACATTCTGGACTGCACTTCCTTTCTTCTATCAGGTATATCAGGATATCTAGGTTACCTGAGAATGCTGCCACATTGAGTGGAGTGCCTCCATACGTATCTTTTGATTTTGGATCACATCCATGCTTCTCTACCAGGTACTTCACCATGGCTAGATTATCATTCTTTTGACATGCATTATGTAATGGTGATCTACCCCATTGACCAGTACATTCTGGACTGCACTTCCGTTCTTCTATAAGGTATATCAGGATATCTAGGTTACCTGAGAATGCAGCCACATTGAGGGGAGTGTTTCCTTGTTCATCCTTCCCAGCAGGGTCACATCCATGCTTCTCCACCAGGTACTTTACCATGGCTAGATTCCCATTCTTTTGACATGCAGCATGTAATGGTGATCTACCCCATTGACCAGTACATTCTGGACTGCACTTTCTTTCTTCTATGAGGTACTTGACAATTTCCTCTTTACCATATGCAGCAGCATAGTGCAGAGGTGTGTTCCCATTATTATCCCTTTGATTTGGATCCAGCCCTCTTTGTTCCACCAGATACTGTAGTACAGGAAGGCTTCCATTAGCAGCAGCTGTCCATAATGTCTCCTTGCTCTCCTGGGTACATGGTAGTGATATAATGTACATGTCTGTACACTAACTATTACTTCTATTGTGAGGGGAGGGGCCAGGACTGTAACTATTCAAGGATGACCAAATACAGTATAGAAAAGATGCAGCACTGATGTAAAGTATGATAATAGTGTCCTCACGAGCCAGGCTCAACCTTTTATAACTGACCAGAATCTTTATGCATAGGTCTGTGTGTCATCCTTGCACACATGGAGGTATTTGGTGCAAAGGTCTCTAACATCTCCGTGATGCATGCACACACAAACAGGCTGCCATGCAGTAAGCTCTAATGACTCTTTCATCTTTGTATTATTAGTCAACACTATAGTAGTTGAATAACACTGAAAATTACTGTATGCTGCTGTTGTCAGTGATTTGAATAATTGTATGCGCGAGTGATTTTTATATAATGCGTGGAGAAGACAGCGTAACTTAATCGTGCGATGCCTGAATTATCCTATAAGGCCTACAAAGACCTATATTGAGCCGAGGAATCACATGAAATGGCTGTTCAGGTTATCGCAAAAAAAAAGAAGAGAATTTGCGCTGGTCATAAGGTTAGGCATCGACTTCACGCATCGTCTCAAGACTCAGAAGAAGGGAACATATCGCAATGCAATTTACCCACGCTAAGGAGGATGACTAAAAGACGCTGAAGGAAAAACTTGACATCATTGTGAAGCTGGATGCTAACGTATTAGACGCGGAGGAAGATGAGATCAAGGAGGAGATTGAACTGGCAGAGATCTACCAAGGGAAGGTGGAACTAGCGATCATTACACTGCATACGGTTATGCTACTAAACTCGGCAGAACAATCTTCATCTGATGGTATTCAATCATCCGCAACGAACGACACTGCTGTAACAATAGCACAAGAACCTCAGAGAGATAGCGAGAATCACATAGCAACTCATGGTAATAGATCTGCAATGACGTCAGCAGCAGCTGAGAGAGATAGCCAGAGCGCAGCAGAATTCCCGAGGTGAAGCTTCCTAAGATGGTATTGAAAAAATCGACGAACAGCTAACCAACTGGGCTACATTCTGGAACATGTTCGAGTCTTCTGTTCACACTAAACTCTGGACTATCTGATATTGATAGGTTTAACTACCTGCACTCGCTACTAGAAGGTCCTGCTGTAGATGTGGTCGCTGGTCTTTCGCTTACTACTGCAAACTACACCGAAGCAGTTGCCATTCTTAAAAAGAGATTCGGGAACAAGCAGCAAGTGGTGAGCAAGCATATGGATCTCCTGCTGGAATTGAAGGCGTAATCCTCACTGCGAGAGTTTAAGAGATTGCGTCATCTATATGACCAGGTTGAAGGTCATGTCAGAAGCCTCAAGTCTCCAGGCATAGCTCCTGAGTCATACAGCCAGCTTGTTGTCACCCTGGAACCTTGGCAAGATCATGTAAATCATGGAAGAAGAGATTGCAGTGCAGGAACAAGCAAATGCACCTGCAAGTACTACACCACCCGCTAGGAGGCCCAATCGTGATCGTCCTACAGCCATGTCCTTGGCCACAACTAATTCTTCACACCTACCTGCTTTTATTGTGGTGAAAATCATACATCCACGTCTTGCAAAACAGTGACTGACCCTAATTACATGGATGCAGATATTGGTGAAGGAAGGCAGGTGTTTTGTCTGCCTAAAGAAATGACACATGGGAAGAGATTGCAGATCCTCTGGCAGATATTAATAACTATCAGGCAAGACACCACACCAACATCTGTGAGGCTTCCAGGAACCCAGATCATTGTCAAGTCCTACTTCAGCAAGTTCACTTTCTCACCAGTCTCAGTACACCCAAGCAGCCACTTCAACAAAACAGCCTTGAAACATCACAACATTCTCAGCATATGACAACATCAGAACACCAGTATTGTTGCAAACCGCAACTGGGGCAGCATACTGCAAGGATAGACCAGCTGACACCATTATGGTCTGATAGTGGTAGCCAGAAGTCCTAGGTATCTGCTAGGCTAAAGGACGCACTCAGGCTAACAGTGGAACAATCTGTTGCTGTCTCCATTAGGACATTTGGATCTGAAGTGGAGAAAAGTGATGTTGTGAAGCCAGGACTTACTGCTATCGAGATGAGGTTTGGGTGGGTTTAGTCTGGCACATTGGGAATGAGGGAAAGTGAAGACTCTGTCTACGACATTCATCAGGACTGTAGAGCTGAGAAATGGGCCGACTTCCATGGTGATGTGTCCAAGAGGGCACATGCTGCTGTGTTTTTCCTGAAGATAAAAACAGCTGATGACTGTAGAGCACAGCTGGTTGTGTCAAGGACAAGAATCCATCCCTCGTTTGGAGCTGTTGTCCACACTTCTGCTCTCCCAATTTTTGTCAAGTTTACACAGGCTCTGATTCCGGAGCAAGCCTTGGACCAACCTCAGTGCTAAGATTGTACTCTACTGGGTAAGAAAGAAAAAAAATTGGAAGCAGTTTGAGCAGAATCGCGTAAATGAAATCAGGACGTTGGTGCCTGCTGACTGTTGGTACCACTGCCTCGGAGAACAGAATCCAGCCAGCGGATCTACCATTTAGAGATGTTGACTTCACACAATCCTCTAGTAGTGTGTCGTGGATGACTGCTCCCACATGGCTGTGTGACCTCACATTTCAACCACAGTACCTGGATCTTCTCGCCATCTCAGATGAGTGCTTGCCTGAAATGAGAGCCATGGACCGTTCTGCACACTCAATTTTATTTGTTCAAGAGTTCAGTCAGGATAAAGCAACTATCAATTGCAACCATTACAGCACATTGAAACGACTTCTCCAAGTGACAGCCTGAGTCATGAAGTTTGCCCTTTTCTTGAAGGCTAATGTCAAGGGAGGCAACATTCCTACAACCACTGTAACTGCTGAGGATATTGAACAAGCATTGATGTACTGGACAAGGCTCTCACAAAGATTGCTTACAAACGAAGGAGGTTTTGCAGTTTGGTGGCACCAACTCAGCCTGTACTGCGACAAAGATGACCTGTGGAGATGCCAGGGAGACTAGATAATGCTGATCTCTGCCAGAAGATACGAAGTACCCAGTAATACTGTACAGGAAACATCACTTCACTGTGTTGGTGATACGAGACTGCCATACCATGGTGCTGCATAATGGTGTCAAGGAAACCCTCACACTGTTGCGGTCAAGGTACTGGATTATACGAGGAAGGCAGTACATGAGAAAGGTCTTGAACGAATGTAGAATTTGCAGACAATATGGCTCAAAATCCTTCAGTGGCCCACCTTCTCCTCCACTACCTGACTTCCATGTGAAGGCATCACCACCGTTTACTACCACGGGTGTTGACTATGCTGGTCCACTGTACCTAAAGAGAGGCAATAAGGTCTGGATCTGCCTTTTCACCTGCTGTGTCATGCGGGCAGTACATCTGGAACTAGTTTCCGATATGACACCTAAGGCATTTATCCTTTGCCTGCGACGTTTCTCAGACAGACGTGGTACTCCTCTTAGAATAGTGTCAGACAACAGCAAGACATTCAAGGCCGCAAATAAAATCCTGTTGTCTCTGCAGCAGAACCTGAAGTACAGCAGCACCTCAGTGATTTCCACATAGAGTGGGTTTTCATTCTTCATAAGGGGAGGGTTTTATGAGAGGATCATCCAATCAGTAAAAAACTTGTGACTGAGAAGGCCAAACTGACCAATGATGAGCTGGTAACAGTGCTGGTAGAAGTGGAAGACACACTGATCTCCTGTCCTATCTTGATGAGCCATTGATACCCTCCCACTTATTAATTAATCAGCTGTCACATACTCAGTGTACCAGTTCCAATGACTGATGAAGAGGACTCAGGCTTTTTATATGTCAGCACTGGAGGGGCTCCAACCAGGCGTATATGCGGATCATAGTACTGTAGAGAGCACTTCTGGTAAAGATGGAAGGTCAAGTACCTGACTGGATTGAGGGAGAGTCATGCATATGGTCAGAAGGTCATCGATGGCCAAATAGATGATTGGGGATGTTGTACTGATCTATGATCCTAATCAGTCCAGGACTATGTGGTGGATGGGCATGCAAGGTGGAGGAGACCATTGATACACGGTTCTGATGAGGTGGTAACGTCTGGTTCCAAATCCACATTGTTGAGGCGACCCATATCATCTCTCCTGTAGAAACCAGCAAACCTGCTCTGCCAGTACAGGAGTCGGCTGATGTGAAACTTCCATTCTTTTAATGTGTTCCAATCCTGAGTTATGCGTGGTCAAGGAGGAGGAGAAGGAGAATAATTCTGGGACTGAGAACGAGGATGGGCAGTACTTTTTTATGAATCCTATTAGCGGCTGGAGTGGGGTCAGAGACAATGATGGAGACAACAATTGGTAGAGTAACGCTAAGGACACAACAGTTCGTGTAGATCTCAACAAATAGGGCATACTTTCTTGATGTACGAGGTGTTAAAAAATTCTTGATGTGCGAGCCGGTGTCAGAGGCATAATTGACTCCCAGGCATAAATGACTCCCCCAGTCATTAAACACCTAAGGTTCTAATGATTCCCACAAGGCATATATGACTCTCCAGCTGGAATTGTATGAACAATGATTTTTTTTTGATGCGCTTTAAGAGAGCTATGATGGCGGATGATGAGTTCACTGCTGTGGAGACGTATTTACATAGCAGCCAGTATCCCAAGGGTATGACAAAGGGCGAGAAGGCGAATTTTAGACGCAAGTGTAAAATAATTTCAAGTTTGAAACTGGAATGTTATATTACAAGAAAGATGGTATTGACAAGGCATCACAGTGGAAGATATGCGTGCGATCAGACAATGAAAAAAGGCGGATACTTGAGTCATGCCATTCTGGAAAAGAAGGTATGTACGTATAAACTTTATAACTTGCCAGTTTCCCAAGGATTGGCTGTAGGGTGCCATCTGGGCAGAGATAAAACAATTGAGAAGGTTTCAAGTCGTTTTTACTAACGAAGAGATCAGAAAAATTGTTCAGCACTGCGAGCAGTGTCAAAAAATGAATGCAAAATTTCCCAAATCTAACAGCAAACTCCATCCAATAGTTCCTGTTCCAAATGTGTGGCATCAGGTTGGTCTTTATTCAAAATGGAATACTAAATTATGCATAGCATGTTTGCAATAGGTTGGTATTGACCTCATAGGTCCGCTGCCCACAACTGTCAATGGAAATAAGTATGTGGTGACTTTGGTTGATTACTTTAGCAAGTGGTCGAAAGCTGCACCACTTAAAGATAAGACTGCTCATGGAGTAGCACTGTTCTTGTATGAGTGTTTATGCAGGTAAGTATATTTCATGCAGCATGACTTTTAAGAATTCATCATTTTCTTGGGCATATATAGCCTAGGCTGTTGTGAGGTCATAATATCAGATCAGGGGAGAGAATTTGTTAATGCAATCCAAGAAGAACTCTTTCAATGTACAGGAACCAAACAAAAAGTTTCTTCTGCATATCACCCGCAAACAAATGGTTTAACTGAACAATTCAATCAGACACTGCAAGCACCACTTATTAAACTTGTCAATAGCAAATCAAAATGACAGGGATGAGCGTCTGTCAGCTATCCTATTTGCATATCGAACCAGTGTACAAAAACCACAAAACTTACACCCTTTGAAGTCATGTACTGTCGGTAAGTATGTTGTATATAGTCTTTTACATCACCCTAATCCTATACATACATTGTAGAAAACCAAAGTTACCCATTGATATGGAGTATGCGTTAAAAGCAGAAGACATTGGCAATAGTGCCGTGAGTGAAGCCGTGAATGAAGATAATACCAATAAACCTCAAAATGATTATGGAAGTGATTGTGTCTATGGTGATTGTGATAGAAAGAGTGATGGTGAGGATAATAGTGGTGGTGGCACCACAGAGATGATGGGTGTGATGCTGCAGATGGCAACAGCTGTAATGCTGAGGTTACTAACAATCATGTTAGGGCTGCAATTCATGATAAAGCTGATGATGGTTATGATGAGTATGATGACCGTGGTTGTGTCGATGGTGATAGAAAGAGTGATGGTGAGGATAGTAGTGATGGTGATGCAAAAAGAGGTGATGGATGTGATGAGTATGATGACGGTGATGGTAATTGTAGTCACAAGAGCAGCTCTGGTGACAAGGGCAGCACACACAGCGGAATTAGCCATCATGGAAATAGTCACCAGAATGTCAATCAGATAGATCTTTATGCAAATGAGATGCATAAGATCAAGGGTGCAATAACTCAAAAAGTGAAAATGAATATTAAGAAGGCACAGGAAAAGGACAAATTTTACTATGAAAAAAAACATTGCAATCTGAAGGTATGTACTGCATACTACATTGTAACATATCTTTTATATAATAATGCAATACCCATTAAATCTGTAGGACACTAAATGTAACTTACATGACAGTCTACAATAACAGATTGCTCTTATCTACAAAGAGGCTGCAAATGGTAACACTTTAACTGTCAAAGCTATTCCAGTCCAACAGCAGACTGGTGGGGAGGATTGTTGATTGTTTTCCATTGCTTATACTTACCATGCTGCATCTACTGGGAATAACTTTTGATCAATCAAAAATGCGTGGTCCTTTAATTGCTTGCTTGAACCAAAAGTGCTTAAAACCATTCCCCCCTGCCCTGGAACGAAGAGGAATTAAAAGGAATAAAATGAGAATCTTCCATATCCACTTTATCTGCATTGCATGCTACCAGAATCATCGGACTCAAGTGTTATTCAATGCGACCAATGTAGCCAGTTGTATCATTTCAGATGTGTGAATATTGAGCAAAAATGTATTCCTGACACGTGGTTATGTTCAAGTTGCTCTAAATAGCAGAATCTATGATCAGTGTATCAGTAACCAGAATCATCGGACTCAAATGTTATTCAAAGCGACCAAGTATCCACTGAGTGGTATCATTTCAGATGTGTGAACATTGATTGAGCAATAATGTATTCTTGACACATGGTAATGTTCAAGTTGGGGAGTCAATTTATACGGGAGTCATTATCGCCTGCCTACCCTAAAAAACCATGAATAAATTAACACGCCACTAACAATCTACAGTCACAACGGAACCCCAATACAAGTATCAATTGGATGATTTGCGGTTGCAAGCCATCTAAATTGCCTAAACAAGCAACAATGAGGCACTCTGTTATGTACATGTGCGTGGAATTTCATGAAGAGCTGCTGTTGGCTTTTCATATTGACACACAAAAAGACAGTCCTGAGATCCATACCCCTAAGTTCTGCAACAAGAGCTATGCCGGTGAAGATGAAACGTGTAACAGCTGCATCACGAAGCCAGACACCTTACAAATGTCAGCTAGAGCCATATGACTGGTGCAGCCATGCCATCAGTACCTGCAAGGTAGTGTGCAATACAAACAATTCTTTCACAATTCCCGGCTTCCTCTTTTACCATAGGGTTGTAACAGATATGAACCCTTTTACATGGCTCAGTGGTGCAAACTTGAAGCACGTGGCAGTACTCCAGACCAGCTGATACTGTACAACATATTAAGGCTATAGCACCACAAAAAATCCAAACCAACTACCATTGGCCACTATACAGATGCTATCTGCTATAGATGACTTGATGTGTCCAATTTGTCTCGATGTGTTAGGACAACCAATACAACTCCCCTGTGAAAGGCTTGTATGCGCCACATGCCTAATTGAGTGGATCCATTTGTCTGCCACATTCATTAGTCATGTACGTACATTATCATTATAGTGGCGCCATATTCAACCGACGAATATGAACAGACGAAGTCGCGTAGCAACGTAAAATCTATTTGAAACGCAAGATCAAACCATTTACTTTGTTGAAGGCGTTTCTTGTCGAAATATATAAAAGCAAAACATGAGCACCATTGACCGCACCCATTTAGACAGCGTGATCTGCATGTTTGCCAAGGTATCATTGCTTGAAATTAGCATAGTCGGGTGGCGAAGTCCTTCCTATATATGTAGGTTGCGCTTTAGATAAAAAACACCGATGTACATAAGCCTTCCTATAGTCGTTGCTATGGAAATAATAAGCCATGTTATAGTGGGCGCTGACCTGTTGTTCAATGTGATGTAACAGCTGCCGTGAGGTTATACTTTTGTTAGTTGTAGAGAATGTTTTTATTACTTGTAACCCGCAGTGCATTAATGTTTACAGCAAGTGCATATGACACATAAGATTTGCCTCGTTACACCGTTTACAGCATATGGATTATCATATCCACCCACCCCTCTCCCTTCTCACCTGTTGTGCGTCCATTTTGGCATCCATCAAATCTGGCTGCTTGCCCAATGCCGCGTGTCTTTGAGCTGCATGACCTTGTATGGCATTTATGACCCTCCCCCATATTTCCGGCGGGCATATTATCAATCCACAAGTAGAATAAACAATACTGGATTGTTTAGAGGAAGAGTAAATAACACTATATCATAAAATTATGGGATATAGAATTATATCCCATAGTTTTATAATATAGTGTTATTTAGGAGTTTTATAATATAGTGTTATTTAGGTCAAGCCTGCCTCTCTGAAAGTGTTAGCAACTCTTCCACTAAACAATTCAGTTCCCTGGGGAGGAGGTAGGTCACCTTTAAAGGTGGGTTGGGTGAGGAGGAGGTTGATCAACTTATAAGGGAGTGCTTGGTGGGGAGGAGGTGGGTCACCTTATAAGGGTGTGCTTGGTGGAGAGGAGATGGGTCACCTTTAAAGGTGTGCTGGGTAGGGAGGAGGTTGGTCACCTTATAAGGGAGTGCTTGGTTGGGAGGAGATCTTATAAGTGAGTGCTTGGTGGGGAGGATGTGGGTCACCTTATAAGGGTGGGGAGGAGAAGGGTCACCTTATAAAGGAGTGATTGGTTGGGAGATGGGACATATTATAAGGGTGTGCTAGGTGGGTCACCTTATAAGGAGTGCTGGGTGGGGAGGAGGTGAGTCACTTTGACATGTGCTATTTTAAACAGTGGAGAAGGAATCCAAATGTTTATCTCATTTTGTGTTCCCATCATCTCCAGGCTGTTCAGCCTGCCTATACCAAACTGATGGAGCGTGGTTTGCAGCAAGCTGTGAAGCTATGTGTATGATATTAATGTTTGCAGACCACTCAATGATAAGCTTATTACCAGTGAATACAATGGAGTTAAAGTCAATTACTCCATGTTGTATAGTCCCATAAATTCAAGTTTCACTGGCACATACTTATAATGATATTGGTATCAAATCTATGAACAAAAGCTAATTCATGAAATTATAAATTACTTACATGTAATTCATACATCCCAATTAAGACATATGGTTATATGCAATGCTTAGAAAACATTCTATCAGCCAGTTCATGTTCCCCAACAGCTGGTGTACGTAAAGCATTGATGACGGTCTCCCATGTGTGAGGACTGGTCTTCTGTCTCTCCCATTCAGTAAACACCTGTTCAAATGAAAGATACAGCCATCTGGTCTTCCAGCTTCTGGGCCTGTATGCTGTCCAATGTCCCAGAGGATAGCTTTAATTGGAGTCCTACCAATTTCCACTTTACACAGATGACTGAAGCCACATCATTCATGAGGTCACTTGGGGCATACACCTGAAGCATTGAAGTAAAACATGAATACTTACACTGAACAGATAGAGATTTATATTTAATAATCCTTCAGTGTATGATTTTAAGATTTCAAATCTAAAATGCATAAACGTACCTTTTAACCACACCTCATTACGAGGTGACAAGGGAAATGTTTCTACAACATATCTGGAACAAAACATCACCTTTCTTTGCAATGCTACAGATGTGTAGGAAGCTATATGCCTTTCTGAAAACCTTCTACAGGGACAAATGAACCAAACTGTGGTTTCGCTTGCAATGCATTTGAAATACTCTGTCTTATTTCAAGACAGCAGCTCTGATATACATCAGTTTTACCATGGACATGTATTTCGATATGAGTCACATGATCCACCAATGTGACTAAGCATGAATGAAAGAACATCTTGATGCAATTTAAATGCACACACAAAAGGTTAATTCCATCTGATGCAAGCTCCCACATTCCTGATGAAAGTAATGATGTAATTAGAAATCCAAATGCTCCACACTCAAGCCATCTGTCTTCATAATACACAGCACATGGCTCAACAGAGTCGGGATGTTGGGACAGTGAAGCTTCAATACCTCTGGTGTCCAGACCTTTGAGGAGTGATGGCATGAAGTAATCTTTATTGCATTTACTGACAATTCCAAGATGGAGGAGAAGAGCAATCAGATCATGTGCCTCAAACATTGATGGTTTGTACACCTGTGGAAAGTCCTGCTTCAGCAAATCAAGGAGCTTGACTGAAATTATTCCTTCCTCACGAGCTCTTATAAATAGAGGATCATTGGCTTGTACACCATCTGTGTCATACAGAATGCATTTGATGATCTCAGTGACAATGTTGAAAAGTGCCTGTGGATTGGTGAAGACCACATTGGGAAGGATGGAGGGGTAGAACAGTATGACATTGAGGTCAGAGGAGAACTGGAGGACTGCTGCAGTGTCCTCCATCATGTGAAGTCTGCTGGCCACCTCACGGCACTCTTCAAAGTAGCTCACTTTTGGTCTTTTTGGACTGTGACTGTATCTCTTGAAGGAACACTAGCCATCTTAGAGGGATATCTTTTGGCTTCATCTGTTTCTTCATTGACAGAATAGGCTTACACATACACTGGATAACCTTTCTGTCTGTTTCATCAGGAAGGACAACCTCCCGTTCTTCCTATTGCAGTGATCAGGTGATTCTTCAGTGATGGTGTGAAGAGCTCTCCTCAGATTAGCAAGAGGGCACCACTGTGATACAGTTTCTTGGATTAGCAACGTTACACACATGTATGCCATGATCACACTGTTCCTCAGATTAGCATCGTGACACATATGTATGCCATGATCACACTGTTCCTCAGATTAGCAAGAAGGCACCACTGTGATACAGTTCCTCGGATTAGCAATGTGATACACATGTATGCCGTGATCATACTGTTCCTCAGATTAGCAACGTGACACCCATGTAGACCATGGTCATACTGTTCCTCAAATTAGCAAGAGGGCACCACTGTGATACAGTTCCTCAGATTAGCATGTGATACACATGTATGCAATTAAATTCTCCACAATTATGTGACACACAGCCCTGTTCCGCAATGTGACACACATACATGCCATACCGGATTGTTGGATTAGGTTTTTAAAAACTGTATAGTCGTTCCGCATTTTAGTATGCGGAACGGAACGGAACGTTCCGCAAAAGTTCCGTTCCGTTCCGCATATTAGTAACACCCAATTGTTCGCTCTTGAATTATTTAGTTGTTTTGAGTACGTAAACTGCTGTATATATTCATGTCAGGTTTTCTTCATTACACGTGCTGAAATGGTGTAGACTCAGGGGCGGCGGAAGGTATATATGATTGGGGGGCTTCCAAAAGAGAGGATAATTAGATTCATGAATTTCAATGGGGGGCATTTGTTCACCATATTCTTTTCGTCCGCCTAGGGGGGGGGGGTAAGATATTACATTCGAGAGGTCTTCTATGGCGACAGATCTAAACTTTTCTGGATGTCATAATATAAATTGATAACGGCGAGCGATCTCGCAGGCGAAGAATAACAATTGTACTGTCGTTTGGTTAGGAGGGGCTGAGGCCTCCCTATGTCATTAATGGGGGGGCTCGAGACCCCCCAGCCCCCCCCCCCCCCCCCCCTTCCGCCGCCACTGGTAGTAGAGATACTTTTGTGTTTGTAAGATGTTCTATTGATGAGATATGTCGTTTCAAAACATATGCACGTGACTCTGCAGTACGCCGCGCAAGACATATATATAGGAAGACACTCTTGTATGGACACTGTAAAAGAAGCAAATTGACCGCTATAGAGGTGTTGCACGGATCTCGTGATCTCACGTAAAGTCATGTGATACGCCCACGCTGGGGGCAACTTACAGTATGGTTCTAATAATGTAGAAATGGGTAAAACCTGCTGCGTTGTAGGCTGCACGGAGCGTTCCGGGAGTGACAAACAAATAACATTCTTCTCCATACCATCCGTTAATGTTTGCCACAACAAAGCAAATCAAGAGCTTTCAACTTCTCGAAGAACAGCATGGCTCGCGAAAATCAATCGGAAGGATTGGGCGCCTTCTAAACACGCTCGCGTGTGTTCACTTCATTTCATACGAGGTATACAAACTTTATAATAATCAAGGAGGTTCGTGTACGCATGCTGTTTTAATTTGACTTTGCCAGGGAAGCCTTCTGAGCTTTAATGACCGATGTAACCCGGATTGGGTACCGTCATTAAATATGGGCTATAATAGTACGTCTACAGCACAAACTGCAAGCTGCCATAGTTGCTTCATACGGTTGCAGCAAAAAAGGTCAGCAGTATTCATGAGTACATGAATACTGCATTCACTCCAGCGAACATTCGGTGCAGTATCTGGGCTCTCGGACCAGTCTGTCTGATGCATCGATCGAGTAAGGGTCGATTTTTAGACCCGCTAGCATCACCTTCGATTCATATCTGGATCGGGAATCCGCAGACAGGCTTTGAATATAATTGGAAACACGCTCCATCCATTGACGCGCAATACACACTTGCCCTCAATAGCAACGGTTGCTAGGGAAAATTGTCACATGACAGTCGCCGTGACGTCAGCCGTGCAACACCTCTATACGTACACTAGTTGTACCGCGCCACAACAATCTTGAACCTTTCATTTCCTTGTTCTCTCTTGTACTTGCTTTGTGTGTCAACGATAAATGTGCAGTGCAGTGCTTAGTCAGGGGTGGCGCAACCGGGGGGGGGGGGGGGGGGGGGGGGGGGGGGGGCAGGTCCTGCTTTGGCCGAACCAATCTTAATACTGAGCTTAAAAATATATATATATATTAGTTTCTTAACTAAACATCTACAAAGAGCAGTTGGATGATGTTCAATAGCGAATGAGTTTGTTTGTGGAAGTGAACATAGAACGCATGTTTTCGGTAAATTTTAATTGTGTTTTCTTAATGTAAATTTGTAACTTTGTTTTATGCATCATAATTGCACAATATTACACTGCGAAGTATGGCAGCTATAGATATAGAAAAAAATTTATGGCCACGCCCAAGCCGGACCAATGCTAGTGCTGAATTGCTTCCGCGTAAATTAGTGGCGCTAATCAGTATACATCTAACATAGATTGGGATCCTTAGCACAGATTGTCTTCTTGTGTTTCGCTATTACAGAAAATGGATGATCATAGTTACCTCCCTCTCTTCACATATGCATCCTTCCTGCTCAGTTAGAATTCCCTTGTGACTAGTTCATTTTGTGACCCAACCTCACACAGCTCTGACCCCACCTCCTCACTGATAATGTCTGATCATTCATAACACTTGTGTTTGGTCGGATGCCAATACTGGAATATAATTTAGTGTTACATTATATGTAACATCTTTGATCTTGGGTACCTGTACCCAATATTCCGTTACAACATAGTGATGGGAATGTCACTTTAGTAAACCTTTAGCCTTACAGGTACATGTAGACATACATAAACAACCAACATCGTACTAGAATGACAACCACGACCTAGGATCACTCCAACATCCCCCACCCCCCCTGTTAAAGGTCCAGTCCCAACTACAGCTCCCCAGCTCCTCTTCCAAAGTACATGTATATCTGCATCCAAGGTGAAAAATGATTTCATGATTTGAAAAGAAATACATAACTACAAATGCATGTGTGTGGCCCAGGGTACTCCACTGATGGCCTCACGTTGATACTCTATTCCTGCGCTGTGCCTGCGTGAACTCATAGTAGTCTATGTACCCATCACCGTTCATGTCGTCGTCCTTCAAGATCTGCTCCAACACCCCCGAAAGTTCGCTATCGTCCAACTGGATGGACTGTGTGTTCTTGTTGGCCTCGTCCTCCTCGTGGTAGTGTGTCAGGGCGGCGGCTAGCTCCAAGCCGTCAAGTTTGTTATTGTTGTCGTGGTCGTGCAACTTAAAGTAGTGGAACTCCATGGCGTCATTGTCATCTAGCTTCAAGGAATCGGCCTCATCTTTATCCAGGACTTCCTTGATGTGCTCCTTAAGGTGCCTACAAAATGGAGGAATCGCTCATGTCATCATTTGGCTTGACCCTTCCTTAGCACTGCTAGTGACGCTTACTCCTTGTTATGGACATGGTCCTGATTGTGTAGGAAGGACTCCGACGCTATAGCCGTACCCCAACACAGCAAGAACAACAATACCGCTTTCATTGTTATAACGTTATCCCCTCGTCCCCTCCTGCGCTGCTTCAATAGTAAATGCGCATGCGCCGTCCTTATTGCAATACACGAATAGCACACAGAAAACCACAATCAACACGCACACAACCACCACTAACGGAGATTAAATTACTATCACCGCTTCTGTGGGGGCTGAAAAGCTTCAACATGATGACCGTATAAACCAAACTGTTCATGGCCTTCAGCGTAACATCGCCTGCAGTAGAGGTCTCCATCACAGTCGAGGCACCTCAGGGCTGCGTCGTCGTTGCAAATGCAGCACCATGGCAGTTCTTCCTTCCCAAAGTCGCTGTACATGTACGCGGCAGCCGATGCCCCACCCAATGGGTTCTTGGCCGCAGCAGAAGCCCCTCCCCCCTGCGGCTGTGGTTTACGATCACTTGATCTGTGGTCCCAGTCCTGGACAATGTGGCCGTGCCCGGTGGCCTCCATTTTGGACTCAAGTTCCGTCTCCTCCAGTACCTGAGCTATCAGCTGATGCACCTCATCATCCATGCAGTCATCATCAACACCTTGGTCCTCACGTAAGCCACCTCTACCACCACCACCACCCCCATTGCTGCCCCCACGAGAACTGGCCCCAAAATGGTCCCAGCTGAACTGCAGCAGTCCTCCTCCTCCTCCCCATCCCCTCTCTGGGCGGGGTTTCTCCCGCACAGTACAGTCGCTGTCCAGTGAAGTATCCTGTTGTAGCCCACCTCCGCTGGCACCACTGTTGCCTTTAACCCCTTCTTGGTGGATACTGCTCACATCTTTAACCCCAACCTCTCCAAGGGAACCACCGGTGTCTTTAACATCTTTAACCCCAACATCTCCAAAGGCACTGCTGACGTTATTAACATCTTTAACCCCAACATCTCCATGGGCACCGCTGATGTTTTTAACAGCATCACTTCCGTGAGCACCACTGGTGTGGTTAACTCCATCCACCCCACCAGTAGCATTAGGACTACGCAAACCTCCTCCAGTCACTTCTGCACAGGGCTTTGTACTGCCATCCTCAGTGGTGGGTGTCTTCACATCACCAGGTATCACAGTGGGGTGGTGTGGTGAGTGGCGTGGGGCCAACCCTTTCACCTTTCCCTTCAACTCTTCCAGAAGTTTTACAGGGTCCTCATCTGGCAATTCAACTTCTATTTCATCTAACAATCGTTGCATGTCTCCACCCATGCTGTCTGGGTACTCTACACTTGTCAGAGCTTGCTGACAAGTGGGTAAGTCGCTCCCCTTCTGCTTCTCTGTACCAGCTAGCCTTTTGTCCAACGCCAGTTCATCCGTTGCCTTTTCAAGCAGATTTTGTGCCTCTTGGGTTTCTGTTTTACCAGCTGATGCTTCGGGCCTTTGCTGACCTGGCACGTGAGCGGTGTCAGAGCTCGGCTGCACGTCCCGCGAATTTTCCAAGCGCCTTTTTATGCCCCCCTCAGAAACTTCAGGCCCCGGTGGTCCCCTCAGGTTTTCCAAACGGTTTTTTATATCACCTTCGGATGGATTTCCATGGCCGCCGACTGGCTCTTTGAGTCGTTGCAGTCGTTCTTCGATTTTTTTAATGTCATCGGAATCCGCAGACGGCTCCACACTCGCGGCCGGCTGGGCGGCTACAGCTACCGGTGCCTTTTTGACAACCGTAGTTGTATTCGACGACAAGTGAGGGTTTTGGTAATACCGGTTGTGGAAATTTCCAACAGCTTCAATTTCTTCCTTTTTCATGCGCTCTTTCTGTTCTCTTGTGCAGTAAACACAGACATCTCGACCCTCCGTCACCTTCTGTCCGCGTGAGTCCTGCACAACCTTCTTGCCTGGTATACATATGAGACAGAAGATCCTCCTGCACTCAGGACAAGTCTGAGACTTATCAAAGCGTTTGAATTTGGTGAAACACCCTGCACATTTGCTCATCTCTGACTCATTAATTATAGTGGTATCGTTCGGATAATTAGAACAGAAATACGCGCGATGTACACATATTCACAGCTGCATAGCAACCTCTATGAGACGGTTGCAAAGGTTGGTACGGTATGACGAGTCACCGCGTCAGTGTTACTTGGAGGGAGGAGTATAAGAGGCCTGTTTGTCCGCAGGTAGATACTTACGGAATACCACAGGCTATTGACGCCAGGTGACACATGCTAAATGCGTAAATCTCAAATTCCTTTTATTGGCTTTAAAAAAATGGTTGGTACTAGATGCGAGCCAACCATAAATTCGGATGAAGAGACAAATGGCTATAACGATACGGCGAACAACCCTTTCCCTGGCCCTCCACCCTACACGTGCGGCCAGGCGCTTGTCACCCCCTTCCCTCCTCCCCTCGCAGACAGTGAGTGAATACCCGATATTAGCTCCAGCCTCTCTGTTTATGTACATGTATTCTATTATGTGTATCATTTTTCTAAAGCTTTGGAGGTTCGGTTGCATCAGGAAATTAAACACCACGTGGATCGCTTCAGGGTATCAATTCAACAATTGCTCCGTGAACAGTTGGAACCATTGCATGGTTATGTAAGACTATTAACTGTGCCTGTACCATCAAGGTAAACTTTGCTCGCCAACAGCCCACAGATGGGTACCACGTAGTGCCGTCAGATGACCCGCCCACCGCAGCATATGGCTTGGAAGCTGATGATTTCTGTCAGCCACCCGTGCCTTGTGCATATGATAAAACGTACGTAATATTGTAATGTAGTAGGCTTGTCATCTGTCAGCCATGTGTGTCCTTATTCTCATGGAATAGTGCATATAGGAAGGTCTGTGCTGTTTTATTTTGGGGGAGCATGTAGTGATCCAACCCATGATTGTTATTTCAGATTGTGTATGTCTTGGTATCCCCCATCTAGTGAGCCTTGTAATCTTGGCCAGAACGATGATGGTCTTTGTATCGATGAAATAAGGTAGACCTGTCTTGTTGCTCAATGGTTGTGTTGAAGGTCATGTTTATCTCTTTGCTCTCAGGGCAGGTGATGACTTGGATACAGCCAATTTGATTGAACGACAGATGGATCGCTGTCTCATACAACTGCAGACTTTGGCTTCCATTGTCTCCTTAGCACTCAAGCGAACTGAATACCTGTAATGCAAAGAAGGGGTCTTTACGTGGGTGTGCTCTATTAAGAGGGGCCATTGTTGTGATGTATGGGAGGGAACCTGCCTCGGCTGTATTATGCATTATTGCAGATTCTGACATACACCCTCCCTCCCTCCCCCCACCTCCCTGTCTGTGAACAATGATCATATTTGTATATTGCATTTCAACATCATAACAATTTAAAATAAAAAGGACATATTGACACACATCACATATATGACACACACACACACACACACACACACACACACACACACACAATGACACACATTACACAGTGGTTTGCTTCAGAGCATCTTGCTCCTCCCCAGGCCTTGGGCTGTTCAACTGTAATGGTTGTTGGTTAATTAATGTCACACTAACCACAAAGAGATGCCCAACCCTTCAAGTTACACGCTAAGCAGTGGTCCTTTGTAAATGAGACCACCACGAAATCACCTCCACCAAACAACCACATTGTAGTAGCATGCCTTTCTAAATTCTCCCCGTTTGCTTGCTGTCATCTTTACAGCATGCACCCATACGCAGCAAAAACTGACCACTGCAAACATACACCAGCAATAAACCAGCACCCCCCCCCCCCCACCTCCACCCCCATAATATTAACTCACCCCTGGAGGGTTGCGCTGGGGTGAAGCGTCATAGCTCACCCCCGAACTGTTGTGCGAGGGGGAAGCGCTCCCCTGCTGCTTCTGCGCAGCGACCGTACACTCCTTGGGCAAGGGCGTGTCCGGTCTCACCCAGGTGTCGACAAACCCCTCCTGAGAACAGGTTACAATGCAGTCATCGAGAAATACCAGGTCGGTCAGCCTCTCCTGGCAGATATACTTGGCCACCAGCGGCTCAATGTTGTTGACCTCGTGCATCTTCAGGGCCACATCGTCACTCTTGCACGTCTCAAACGTCCCCACCTCCCTGTGGTGGCTGTAGCCATGGTTACCGGTCGCGTACCTCATGGCGCTGTTCAGCTGCTCCTTCAGCTTGTGCAGGCGGTTCGACTTCCTCTTCACCTTCTTGGGCTGGACCTTACCCCCGGCTTGCTCTTGGTCGGACTGGGGGTTGCTGCTTCCACTCCTGGAGCTGCCCTCGGTGGGGGCGGACTTCCCCCCCGCTTCTGCGGGTTTTTTCCCGGGCTCAGGGCCGCTGCTGTTGCCGCCGTTAATGCTGCCGCCCCTGGCGCCTTCGCCCGCATTGTCCGCCTTCGGGGATGCCCCCCTTCCCACGTCTGCGCTCCCATTAATATTGAGCCCCGCCGCCTTGCCCTCGTCGAGGGAGGCCCCCAGCACGTGGTGGCTGGCATCCTGGGGGGCCCCCTCGGCAAACTTCCTCTGCGCCGAAGGGCTCGATGGCTGGGAACCGGACTGGAGCACCTTGCTGAAGCGGGAGCGGCCCCTGGAGTGCAACCGCCTCAGTCTGAGCACGTCGTCTGTGAGGTCCCAGAGACATATGACGCCGTCCTGCCCGACAGACCCGAGCCTGTACTGCACCCCGAGGCTGCCATCACCGGTCCCGGTTCCGTGCGACTGGACGGTCTGGGGCTGGTCCACGCCGGGACAGAGGTGGGCCTCTTCCTCGCCCCCCGCGGGGGGCCTGTCTGGGATGACGCTGGTGAAGGGGTCAAACGCCACGGCGTTGACGTAGGACCTGTGACCCTCCCCGCGCACGACCACGCGCTGGTGTCTGAAGGACCAGACGCTGATCTGGTCGTCCTCGCCCCCCGTGGCCACAAATTCCCCGTCGGGGCTCCAGCAGACGCAGAGGAGGGCGCCGTAATAGCTTCGCATGCGTCCGTGAAAGGTCTGGTTCTTGAAGTCGTACACACGCAGGAACCCGTCTTGGTTTGCGACGGCCAGGTGGGTGGAGTCAGGTGAGAACGCAAAGTTGTTGATAGCCCCATAACCGACCTTCCACTTGAAGACTAACGATGAACGGTGCCTTGGTTTCGGGGTAAAGATGGTGGTGTCCTGGATCTCTTTGTGCTGAATGTACATCTGAGGGGCCACGCTTTTGTTCATGTTCTCCGTTGTCCAGAAATATAGGTGGCCACTTCGGTGGGAGGTGACAAACTGGTTTTCGGTGCCTGGGACCCACTTAATACAAGTAACCGAGCTTTCTTCTATTTCAGGCTAGTTGGGTTGAAAAAAAAAAAAAAAAGAAGACATATTCAGTAAATAGATATATATATATATATAGAGAGAGAGAGAGAGCGTGGATTATTGTACTTAAACATGGCCCCTCACTGCTACTGGCCCCTCACCCTCACTGGTACTGGCCCCCTCACTGCAACTGACCCCTCACTGCTCCACTGCTACTGGCCCCTCACTGCTACTGGCCTCTCACTGCTACTGGCCCCCTCACTGCTACTGGTCCCCTCACTGCTACTGGCCCCCTCACTGCTACTGGCCCCCTCACTGCTACTGGCCCCCTCACTGCTACTGGCCCCCTCACTGCTACTGGTCCCCGAACTGCTATAGGCCCCCTCACTGCTACTGGCCCTCTCACTGCTACTGGCCCCCTCACTGCTACTGGCCCCCTCACTGCTACTGGTCCCCTCACTGCTATAGGCCCCCTCACTGCTACTGGCCCCCTCACTGCTACTGGCCCCCTCACTGCTATAGGCCCCCTCACTGCTACTGGCCCCCTCACTGCTACTGGCCCCCTCACTGCTACTGGTCCCCTCACTGCTATAGGCCCCCTCACTGCTACTGGCCCCCTCACTGCTACTGGCCCCCTCACTGCTATAGGCCCCCTCACTGCTACTGGCCCCCTCACTGCTACTGGCCCCCTCACTGCTATAGGCCCCCTCACTGCTATAGGCCCCCTCACTGCTACTGGCCCCCTCACTGCTACTGGTCCCCTCACTGCTATAGGCCCCCTCACTGCTACTGGCCCCCTCACTGCTACTGGCCCCCTCACTGCTACTGGCCCCCTCACTGCTATAGGCCCCCTCACTGCTACTGGCCCCCTCACTGCTACTGGCCCCCTCACTGCTACTGGTCCCCTCACTGCTATAGGCCCCCTCACTGCTACTGGCCCCCTCACTGCTACTGGCCCCCTCACTGCTATAGGCCCCCTCACTGCTACTGGCCCCCTCACTGCTACTGGCCCCCTCACTGCTATAGGCCCCCTCACTGCTACTGGCCCCCTCACTGCTACTGGCCCCCTCACTGCTACTGGCCCCCTCACTGCTATTGGCCCCTCACTGCTATTGGCCCCTCACTGCTATTGGCCCCTCACTGCTACTGGTCCCCTCACTGCTACTGGCCCCCTCACTGCTACTGGTCCCCTCACTGCTACTGGCCCCCTCACTGCTATTGGCCCCCTCACTGCTGCTGGCCCCCTCACTGCTACTGGTCCCCTCACTGCTACTGGCTCCCTCACTGCTACTGGCCCCCTCACTGCTATTGGCCCCTCACTGCTACTGGTCCCTCACTGCTACTGGCCCCCTCACTGCTATTGGCCCCCTCACTGCTATTGGCCCCTCACTGCTACTGGCCCCCTCACTGCTATTGGCCCCTCACTGCTACTGGCCCCCTCACTGCTATTGGCCCCTCACTGCTATTGGCCCCTCACTGCTATTGGCCCCTCACTGCTACTGGTCCCCTCACTGCTACTGGCCCCCTCACTGCTACTGGTCCCCTCACTGCTACTGGCCCCCTCACTGCTATTGGCCCCTCACTGCTACTGGCCCCCTCACTGCTACTGGCTCCCTCACTGCTACTGGCCCCTCACTGCTACTGGCCCCCTCACTGCTACTGGCCCCCTCACTGCTATTGGCCCCTCACTGCTATTGGCCCCTCACTGCTATTGGCCCCTCACTGCTACTGGTCCCCTCACTGCTACTGGCCCCCTCACTGCTACTGGTCCCCTCACTGCTACTGGCCCCCTCACTGCTATTGGCCCCTCACTGCTACTGGCTCCTCACTGCTACTGGCCCCCTCACTGCTATAGGCCCCTCACATTGTCATTGAAGGTAAGGTGTGTCAACTTCTGAATAGGGTTGATATACTGAATCTGGCCAGTCGAAAACCCCACAACAAGGTCCAGACTGGTGGCTGTTCGCGTCATAACGTTGACGTCATGGCAGACAGGCATGTAAGGCAGTCGGTAAATCCTCTTATCAATATGCTTCCTCAGATCAGGCGGCTGGACGGAAAATCGAATTCAAAATCACTGTTCCCCGTGTTATCAAAGGCTTACCTTACCGACTCCTTCAAACTGGTAGAAGTATAACTCTTTCCCAGAGTTGAACGCGATCCATTCTTGCAGTCTTCCTCCTTGATCTTTGCATGACACAAATGACAGTCGTACTGGTTGGAGCTCTTTGCCAGAGAGCGTTAGTCTACTAGGTCTGCAGTACTGAGACGTCTTTATGTTTCGGTAAACGCCCTCCCTCGTCTTAAATTCCAAACGGACTTCATTGGTCGCCATGTTTTTTTTTTTGCAAGTTGTGGGGAAACGCCCCACATCTAGAGCGGCCGGAAGCGCGCGGCGGTTGCTAAATCATTTAGTAGTAAGTTATCGAAATTTTTGGAGTACCACGTGTTCATATTCCAGAAAGTTCGGCACGGATTTTATAAGAAGCGCGAATTGCACCGATTGCATCAGTTGAAAGGGTGATTTAAAAAAGTGCTTGCAGAAAAATGACTGAAGTAGATACTACTGCTCCAATGGAGGTCGCGCCTCCTCAGAAAGATGAGGCGGTGGAAGCTGAAACCTTCGCCTTCCAGGCTGAGATAGCTCAGCTCATGAGTCTCATCATCAATACGTTCTACTCGAATAAGGAAGTCTTTCTAAGAGAGCTCATTTCCAACGCATCTGACGTAAGTCTACCTGCTTTTCTTACAATGCAAAGCATCCATTTGGCATAACTATCTAATTAATGCGCATCATGGCGCCACGTGTTACTATTGCTTCTTGTCGCTTTCTAACACGGTAGGCGTTGGACAAAATCCGGTATATGAGCTTGACGGACCCGTCCGTCCTGGACACTCAGAAGGATCTGAAGATCACGATCATTCCCAACAAGGATGACAACACAATCACCATCATCGACACTGGCATCGGGATGACCAAGGCTGACCTCGTCAACAACCTCGGTACGATTGCAAAGTCAGGAACGCGGCAGTTCATGGAAGCCCTGCAGGTATGTCACGTAGTACGTGGTTGCGAGTTTGTACCGTTTAATATTTTTCTTACCTCAACGGAGAATATTTGTAGAAAAGAACATTGTTAAAAGTATCTCATCTTAACCATAGTCTTAAACCTGCTAGGTGGTGTAAATCTCATCGTTAGCCCTAGTCTAAACCCGGTTTTGAGGGCGTAACGAAGGCCATTTTCAGGGTGCTTATTCTGCATTGAGGGTTTACAAAATTAACGCTACTGTTAAATAAATTTGAGGGGGCAGTTCTTATCTTGTGTGTTATTATCTGATTGTCTTATCACTACTCCTGCATCAACTTCCTACCCACTTATATAGGCTGGGGCGGATATATCCATGATTGGTCAGTTTGGTGTGGGATTCTACTCCGCCTACCTGGTAGCTGATACAGTGCAGGTGGTGAGCAAACACAATGACGACGAGCAGTACATATGGGAGTCCGCAGCTGGTGGCTCCTTCACTGTGAGGAGGGACGAAAAGGGAGAGCCCCTTGGGCGTGGTACCAAGGTGACCCTGCGTATCAAGGAAGACCAGGCAGAGTATTTGGAGGAGAAAAGGATCAAGGAAGTGGTGAAGAAGCATTCTCAGTTCATTGGCTACCCAATTAACCTATTGGTAAGTACTAAATACCTGACCTGTTTTGGAAGCGTGCATGTTGTAATGTTTAAAAGTGGTGAGGTTAAAAGCTTCATTGTAACCTTGCAGGTGGTGAAGGAGCGTGACAAGGAAATCAGTGATGATGAAGAGGAGAAGGAAGAGAAAAAGGAAGAGAAGGAAGAAAAAGAAGAGAAGGAAGAGGATAAGGTACAATTCTACTTACATAACTAATATACACTACCACCACAACATTGCTAGGACTTTTGGGAAGTGCATAGATTTATTTGCACACCAATTATATTGCAGGACAAGCCCAAGCTGGAGGAAGAGGAGGACTCCGAGGATGAGAAAGACAAGGAAAAGGACAAGAAGAAGAAAAAGAAGATAAAGGAGAAATACACTGATCTGGAGGAGCTGAACAAGACCAAGCCTCTGTGGACCCGTAACCCTGAGGATATAACTAAGGAGGAGTATGCCGAGTTCTACAAGTCCTTGACCAATGACTGGGAAGAGCACCTTGCTGTCAAGCACTTCTCAGTTGAGGGACAGCTGGAGTTCAGAGCTCTGCTCTTTGTTCCAAAGAGAGCCCCATTTGACCTCTTTGAGAACCGCAAGAACAAGAACAACATTAAGCTTTACGTGCGTCGTGTGTTCATCATGGAGAACTGCGAGGAGCTGATTCCAGAGTACCTCAACTTCATGAAGGGAGTTGTGGATTCTGAAGACCTTCCTCTCAACATCTCCCGTGAGATGCTGCAGCAGAACAAGATCCTCAAGGTCATCAGGAAGAACTTGGTGAAGAAGTGCATGGAGCTGTTCGGAGAGCTTGCAGAGGATCAGGAGAACTACAAGAAGTTCTATGAGCAGTTTGGCAAGAACATCAAGCTGGGTATTCATGAGGACAGTCAGAACAGAAAGAAGCTATCTGAGTTGTTGCGCTACCACACTTCTACCAGTGGAGAGGACTGGTCATCGCTGAAGGATTATGTTGGAAGAATGAAGGTAATGTAACGGGATGGTTTGGGCATGTAATTTAAATACTGGGTGCAATCCATATTAGACGAAATGTTCCTTTTACAAACCATTCTTGCCTTTTTTTTGTGTGCAGGAAAAGCAAAAGAGCATTTATTACATCACTGGTGAGACCAAGGACCAAGTGGCACACTCTGCATTTGTTGAGCGAGTCAGGAAGGCTGGCTATGAAGTGATATACATGGTGGAGCCAATTGACGAGTACTGCGTACAGCAATTGAAGGAATTTGATGGCAAGACCCTGGTTAGTGTGACAAAGGAGGGCCTGGAGCTACCTGAAGATGAGGATGAGAAAAAGAAGTTTGAAGAGCTGAAGGCTAAGTTTGAGCCTCTGTGCAAGGTCATGAAGGACATTCTGGACAAGAAAGTTGAAAAAGTGGTCATCTCGAAGCGTCTGGTCAACTCGCCTTGCTGTATTGTAACAAGTCAGTATGGCTGGTCTGCAAACATGGAGCGCATTATGAAGGCTCAAGCTCTTCGAGACACCAGCACCCTTGGCTACATGGCTGCAAAGAAGCACTTTGAACTGAACCCCGAACACCCCATCATCGAGACGATTAGGCAGAAGGTTGAGGCGGACAAGAACGACAAGTCAGTCAAGGACCTCGTGCTGCTTCTCTTTGAAACCACGCTGATGGCCTCTGGATTTGCACTTGAGGATCCCCAGACCCACGCTAACCGTATCCATCGTATGGTCACACTATGTCTTGGCATTGATGATGACACAGAAGCGAGCACCGGGGCGACAGGTAAATCACATTTTTTGCTTACTACTTAAATTGTGCGCGCATGGTGACCGTTGGTAAGACCTTTTTTTGTTGAACCTTTTTTTACAGGACAAAGTTCATCTGAAGAGATGCCCAAATTAGAAGGGGAAGACGCACCCGCTGAGGAGGCCAGCAGAATGGAAGAAGTGGACTAAACTGACGCGCGCATTTTGATTGAACATTTCGCAGTTCATTTGAACTCCGCACGTCATAAATCTGTCGAAAAAAATCTCGTGATTTTTTTTTGGTTATGTCGTTGTCTTGTATCATGTAAACATAAAATTATCGTTCCTTTCTCTTTGTTCAGCGAGTGCTATAAATAGCAGCCACGTGGGAGTTCTATAAATAGAACAGCTAGGTTTGCGCGTGTATATAAAAGGACCTGAACAAATCGGTATCAACGTCGCGATCGTATTTAACACAGAAGCGAAGATGTTCAGTACAGACAGCATTACGGACACAAAATTGGCACGAACAGAGATCGTTGCACTTAACGTAGGCGGCAGAAGGTGAGTACACACTACTGCCTGCCATCAAAACAAATAATGACCTGCTTGGCGCCCCAAAAGGGGGAGGAACTCAGACCACGTGCGCTACTAACGACATGGTATGAATTTTTCTTCTTCACATCTTACACATACGCGCACTGAATTTAGGTTCTGTACATCTTGGCAAACATTGGCATGGATTCCAGATTCCTTCTTCACAAGGTAGCCCTCCCCCCATAAGTAATACTGTTGGTCCAAGCATACAAGACATGGTTATGACATGTGCTTCTTACGTTGCTGCAGTCTGATGAGTGGAAGGGTCCCTTCACTGAGGGATGAAACTGGAGCTGTGAGTTGGCATGGCAACTACTACTGAGAAAGTGGTTATGTGTGTTACTACCGCAATGTGCACACATGTCATGGGGTGGGTGGGCCACTGAAGTGGTAGAGAAACCTATCACATCTGATGTGTGTGTGCACAGTGTACCTGAGGGTACCTGAGGAGAGAGAGGGAACATAGTATACACTGTGCACAGTGTACCTGAGGGTACCTGAGGAGAGAGAGGGAACATAGTATACACTGTGCACACACATAGGACATACTCTCTCTCCTCAGGTGTCCTATGTGTGTGTGCACAGTGTACCTGAGGAGAGAGAGAGTATGTCCTATGTGTGTGTGCACAGGATACCTGAGGAGAGAGAGTATGTCCTATGTGTGTGTGCACAGTGTACCTGAGGAGAGAGAGGGAACATAGGTGGACACATAGCACACTCCTCCTACACAAAGCTAGATGTAAATGCCTCTCCTGCAGATTTTCATTGACCGTGATCCCGATGCTTTTGTGCCTATTCTCAACTACCTGCGGACAAAGACGCTGGACTTCAGGTGAGCATTATTTGGGCGTGAGACTTTTCATAGGTATGGAGGGGCTTGATGGGGTTGGCAGCTAGCTCCATGTGTTATGACAGGGGTGGTCAGAGGGATGCTGGCTTGATGGGGTTGGCAGCTAGCTCCATGTGTTATGATTGGGGTGGTCAGGGGGGGTGCTGGTTTGATGGGGTTGGTAGCTAGCTCCATGTGTTATGACAGGGTTGGTCAGAGAGATGCTGGCTTGATGGAGTTGGCAGCTAGCTCCATGTGTTATGACAGGGGTGGTCAGGGGGGATGCTGGCTTGATGGGGTTGGTAGCTAGCTCCAGGTGTTATGACAGGGGTGGTCAGGGGGGATGCTGTGGTGGTGTAGTAAGGGGGTGGATTTAGCGGTCAGTTTTGAGGTGCATGTGGAAGGTGTCAGTTGTATTGGTCACTACTGTCTTATAATGTTGTCAACTGGTTAGGCTCAGTAAGTAAAATACACCAGAGAGATGAAGGGATATCCCATCTCCCTTGTTTCCCCATGCTGCAGGAACGTCGACATGAGGGCTGTTAAAAATGAAGCAGAGTTTTATGGCATTCTACCTCTAGGTGAGTGTGTGTGTGTGTGTGTGTGTGTGTGTGTGTGTGTGTGTGTGTGTGTGTGTGTGTGTGTGTGGTGTGTGGTGTGTGTGTGTGTTTGTATGTGCGGGTGTGTGTATAGTATGTGTGTGTATAGTGTGTGTGATATCTTATGTGTTCACACTGAGGTGTGTGTGTAGGTGTGTGTGTGTGTACCTTGAGCCTGAGGGTGTGTGTGCATATTCTTGTTCCTCCTATGCCTGTTTTCCCCTCTTACCTTTCCTCCCCCATCACCACCACCCCATCACACCTAATTAGCCCCAACACACACACCCCATGTTCTTGTGTGTCCCATGCATTTTAAAGCCACAATGATGGTGCTCTTATTAAAAGGTGCCATATTTTCCCTTGAGACCACATGTGACCAGCATTAGGCCCTAGCAGGACATATTCATAGACCACAGAGGAGATGTTGAAAATAAATGTGCTTTTTACAACTACAAATATTGTAGGCCAGGTGGATGAACTGTTTTGGAACACGAGTAGAAATTTTGGAACACAGCTGTTTATGCCATTTTTGGCCAGGATGGGGAGGGTGCACTAAATGGAGACATTTCCAAAATATGCTATGTATGGCTGCTACCAAATATGCATTGGAAAATAATTAATGGCCCCACAGTAGTTCTTTCCCTGTGCCTCCTCTGCCCTCCCTTCCTGCCCCTCCTCCCCAGTCCCTCCACTCCCCCTTCCTGCCACTCTCTTTCCTCCAATCCCCCTTGCCTCAACCGTACCTAATATGGGATATCAACACATCCACCCACTCTCAGTTAAGAGGCTAGCTGTATGCGAAGAGCTTGAGAAAAGCAGTTGTGGCAACATACTGTTCTATGGCTTGCTTAGGCCATCTGGTGAGTATAACACACACACACACACACACATGTAACCACAGTGAATGGTACTGTTATAGTGTCAATTTTATTGGAACACTGGAGGAATTTTTATTTGGAACCGCTGTGTGTGTAATTATTTGTATATGTACCCCCGTGGTTCCAGTAATGACCAGTTACAATGGGGCGTGAAACGACATGTGGAAATGAACATTTAAGCAAGGGTAAAGGGGTGTGTGGAAAATGGAAATTGGACTAATTTAGTTGCAGTGCACAGAAAAGAATGCTGAAGAGAGTGCATACTCTCGCTAGTGTTCCACTTCACGAATCGTTCCTGTGTAAGTGCCTGCTACCTTGCTGGTGCACAGTATTACTGTTATGTGGCACTATGCGTCGTTATAGGCTTGCACTGTTGTCTGCTAGGTGTAGAGATGGCCTGTGTAGGAATGGCCAGTGTAGGGATGGCCTGTGTAGGAATGGCCAGTGTAGGGATGGCCAGTGTAGGGATGGCCAGTGTAGGAATGGCCAGTGTAGGAATGGCCAGTGTAGGGATGGCCAGTGTAGAAATGGCCAGTGTAGGGATGGCCTGTGTAGGAATGGCCAGTGTAGGGATGGCCAGTGTAGGAGTGGCCAGTGTAGGGATGGCCTGTGTAGGAATGGCCAGTGTAGGGATGGCCAGTGTAGGGATGGCCAGTGTAGGGATGGCCAGTGTAGGAGTGGCCAGTGTAGGAATGGCCAGTGTAGGGATGGCCTGTGTAGGAATGGCCAGTGTAGGGATGGCCAGTGTAGGGATGGCCAGTGTAGGAATGGCCAGTGTAGGGATGGCCAGTGTAGGGATGGCCAGTGTAGGAGTGGCCAGTGTAGGGATGGCCAGTGTAGGAGTGGCCAGTGTAGGAGTGGCCAGTGTAGGGATGGCCAGTGTAGGGATGGCCAGTGTAGGAGTGGCCAGTGTAGGGATGGCCAGTGTAGGGATGGCCAGTGTAGGAATGGCCAGTGTAGGGATGGCCAGTGTAGGAATGGCCAGTGTAGGGATGGCCAGTGTAGGAATGGCCAGTGTAGGGATGGCCAGTGTAGGAATGGCCAGTGTAGGAATGGCCAGTGTAGGGATGGCCAGTGTAGGGATGGCCAGTGTAGGAATGGCCAGTGTAGGAATGGCCAGTGTAGGGATGGCCAGTGTAGGAGTGGCCAGTGTAGGGATGGCCAGTGTAGGAGTGGCCAGTGTAGGGATGGCCAGTGTAGGGATGGCCAGTGTAGGAGTGGCCAGTGTAGGAGTGGCCAGTGTAGGAATGGCCAGTGTAGGAATGGCCAGTGTAGGAGTGGCCAGTGTAGGGATGGCCAGTGTAGGAATGGCCAGTGTAGGGATGGCCAGTGTAGGAATGGCCAGTGTAGGGATGGCCAGTGTAGGGATGGCCAGTGTAGGAGTGGCCAGTGTAGGGATGGCCAGTGTAGGAATGGCCAGTGTAGGGGGGATGGCCAGTGTAGGGATGGCCAGTGTAGGAGTGGCCAGTGTAGGGATGGCCAGTGTAGGAATGGCCAGTGTAGGGATGGCCAGTGTAGGAATGGCCAGTGTAGGAATGGCCAGTGTAGGAATGGCCAGTGTAGGAATGGCCAGTGTAGGGATGGCCAGTGTAGGAATGGCCAGTGTAGGGATGGCCAGTGTAGGAATGGCCAGTGTAGGGATGGCCAGTGTAGGGATGGCCAGTGTAGGAATGGCCAGTGTAGGGATGGCCAGTGTAGGAATGGCCAGTGTAGGGATGGCCAGTGTAGGGATGGCCTGTGTAGGGATGGCCAGTGTAGGGATGGCCAGTGTAGGAATGGCCAGTGTAGGGATGGCCAGTGTAGGAGTGGCCAGTGTAGGGATGGCCAGTGTAGGAATGGCCAGTGTAGGGATGGCCAGTGTAGGAATGGCCAGTGTAGGGATGGCCAGTGTAGGGATGGCCAGTGTAGGAGTGGCCAGTGTAGGGATGGCCAGTGTAGGGATGGCCAGTGTAGGGATGGCCAGTGTAGGGATGGCCAGTGTAGGGATGGCCAGTGTAGGGATGGCCAGTGTAGGAATGGCCAGTGTAGGAATGGCCAGTGTAGGAATGGCCAGTGTAGGAATGGCCAGTGTAGGGATGGCCAGTGTAGGAATGGCCAGTGTAGGGATGGCCAGTGTAGGAATGGCCTGTGTAGGAATGGCCAGTGTAGGAATGGCCAGTGTAGGGATGGCCAGTGTAGGAATGGCCAGTGTAGGAATGGCCAGTGTAGGGATGGCCAGTGTAGGAATGGCCAGTGTAGGAATGGCCAGTGTAGGGATGGCCAGTGTAGGGATGGCCAGTGTAGGAATGGCCAGTGTAGGGATGGCCAGTGTAGGAATGGCCAGTGTAGGAATGGCCAGTGTAGGGATGGCCATTGTAGGGATGGCCAGTGTAGGGATGGCCAGTGTAGGAATGGCCAGTGTAGGAATGGCCAGTGTAGGGATGGCCAGTGTAGAAATGGCCAGTGTAGGGATCTATTCGCGCACGGATTCAAATTTTGCCAAAAACCAGTTCCAGTGGGGAGGGGAAAAGTTCAGGAACCCTAGGTCCAAAACAACATATGAAAACAACAATGAGTTGCCTTTACTTTCATTTTGGATCAGAACAAACTTTTTTTTTTTTTTTAAAGCAAGTTGTTACTGGAACTATGGTATGTACTAAGTGTGATATTAAGGGTCCTCCACACTCTTTATGCTGCATTAATGAATTCTGTCACAGCTTGCCATTGCCAAGCTCTAAACGTTAACCCTTTCCATCACATCCAAGCATTCTATCTATATTCCCTAAGAACCTCCACTGTGGTTAGCTTGTCCAGGTAGTGACTTATTAGGTCATAACTGCCTCCAAAGATGGATAACCTTGTTTGGCATCAATCAGTTAGGTTGTAACGTAGCTCTCACCTTCACTCCTAAACAGCTGGCAAGGCCAGTGCACTGGTATCCAAAGTTTATTGAATTCTTTTTAAAAATTTCCACCAGTGTTTGAACAGGCTGCATCATACCCTGTTGCTCCTGTGGCTACATGCCCCATGGCCCCTGTGGTGTTACCTGCTATGAAGACCAGTACGTAAAATGCACTCTCACAGTTTTCTATCTGTGGGGTTGATCACCCTCATCCACCCTCCTTAACCATGCATTCTCCTACCTCTTCCCCTCCCCTTCCTCCTCCCCTTCCTCCCTTTCCTCCTCCCCTTCCTCCTCCCCTTCCTCCTCCCCTTTCTCCTCCCCTTTCTCTCCCCTTCCTCCTCTCCTTTCTCTCCCCTTCCTCCTCTCCTTTCTCCTCCCCTTCCTCCTCCCCTTTCTCCTCCCTCCTCCTCCCCTTTCTCCTCTCCTTTCTCTCCCCTTCCTCCTCTCCTTTCTCCTCCCCTTTCTCCTCCCCTTTCTCCTCTCTTCTCTAGGCCCAGGTCAGCACGTTCTTCAGATTGTTGGACATGGAAACTTCATTGCTGTGGCCTATAAGCACTGCGTGTGTGTACTGAGGTGAGCTGAGAGGAGTTGGACAGTATGTGTGTGTGTGTGTGTGTGTGTGTGTGTGTGTGTGTGTGTGTGTGTGTGTGTGTGCATGTGTGTGCACATACACATGCACACACAAGAGATAACCTCCCAAAACCCTTGTACACCAGTCCAATCATCAGCGGCATGGGGCATTCTAATGGACAACCTCCAAAATGTTAAGGAGATGTATGACAACTGGTTGATGGTTCCTTGAATTGGGGAGGAGGGGGGGGGGGGGGGTTGTGGCAACCATTAGGCCAGTCATCCCTCAAATTACTCACATGGGTACATGTATCTGTTGCGTTTATGGTAGCTTCATGTGTTGGTTATGAAGCCTCTTTCTATTACGACGTTTGTAGCAAAGTCAACAACATGAAACTACCTGTGACCCCTACACAATGGTTTTAGTTGCTTTGCCTCTCTGCTGTGTTGCCATGTATAATGAATGGCTCTCTAATTCAAGATAGGTCTATCTTAGTTACGTGACCTAACCATGACCTCATCACCTCAGTTAAGTAGCCTCACCACTTACGTCATCACCTCGGTAACATGACCTAACTATTACCTCATCACCTTGGTTGCATTTAGAGATTAAAATCTGCAAGGATGTTAGCTTACACATCAGTGCATCCAACTTTAGGTCTGGGCCTGAGAAGCTAGCTACTAGAGGGAAGGGTAACTGTGATGCCATTAGTTATCATGTGCAAGTGAAGCAATTGATAATAACCCTTTGGTGTGGGTGTGAACAAGCCTTAATGAGGCTATGGTAACTAGAAACACCATATTTCTACACAAAGTGTTGTTCATTAGCACTCAAATGGCATTCTATTAGCTCTATTAGCGCATAGCATAGCCCTTGCGCCTGCAGTATAGAGGATGTTGTCACAGCATGACTCTGCCTGTAGGCCCAGCTGCTCTGCCTGTAGTAGGCCTTAAGAGGTACAGATTGTATCTGTGTAAGTGGGTCAGCAGCTGACTGGCAAACAGGGGAGAGGGGAGGGGAAAGATGTAAGTGCTTTCCTGTTTGCATAGTCCTGGGAGATATACATGTCACCTTGATGTAACCCTGGGAGATATACTTGTCACCTTGATGTAACCCTGGGAGATATGTGTCACCTTGATGTAACCCTGGGAGATATACATGTCACCTTGATGTAACCTGGGAGACATACGTGTCACCTTGATGTATCCCTGGGATATATACATGTCGCCTTGATGTAACCCTGGGAGATGTATACCTCACTCTACATATGGGAGATCATTGTGAAAAGAGACTAAAATATGAATACCAAAGTTGATGCATACAATTGAAATGCACCAATTTCAATATTCAGGCCATTGTAACTCCATGATGGACAGACCAATTTCCAGTGCATTAAAAAGTCATAGAGGGGGACCTAAGATGTCTAAAACCTGCAGGTGGTGATGTGTTTGCCCCACGTAAGACATTCATGATGATCCAGGGTATTTTGGGGGGACTAGACAGTATTGTAGACCACATGTCATCATGAATAGTATAGGTTTACTGAGTGAGCTGATAGTATCAGTTGGCACAAACCTGTCTGTTTCATGGTTTTGTTTGGGTCCTGTTTCGTTTGCTGATCATACAGCCTGCTCCAGTATTATGTGGTACCTAATTTTTAAGATTCAAACTTGAGAAACCAGTTTTTATTTTGGCACGGTGTAATGGTAGGGTCTGGGGACCACCAGCTAACTGCTATCCTGGGAACCTTTTATTGACATTGCATTAAAGTGTACGCCACCATACTTGAAAACTTGTACAGTGAGAGGAAATGCTCCTTTCCGCAAACACCATCACCAAGTGCACATGACACACCATCACCAAGTGCACATGACACACCATCACCAAGTGCACATGACACACCATCACCAAGTGCACATGACACACCATCACCATGTGCACATGACACACCATCACCAAGTGCACATGACACACCATCACCATGTGCACATGACACACCATCACCAAGTGCACATGACACCATCACCAAGTGCACATGACACACCATCACCATGTGCACATGACACACCATCACCATGTGCACATGACACACCATCACCAAGTGCACATGACACACCATCACCATGTGCACATGACACACCATCACCAAGTGCACATGACACCATCACCAAGTGCACATGACACACCATCACCAAGTGCACATGACACACCATCACCAAGTGCACATGACACACCATCACCATGTGCACATGACACACCATCACCAAGTGCACATGACACACCATCACCAAGTGCACATGACACACCATCACCAAGTGCACATGACACACCATCACCAAGTGCACATGACACACCATCACCATGTGCACATGACACACCATCACCATGTGCACATGACACACCATCACCAAGTGCACGACACACCATCACCAAGTGCACATGACACACCATCACCATGTGCACATGACACACCATCACCAAGTGCACATGACACACCATCACCAAGTGCACATGACACACCATCACCATGTGCACATGACACACCATCACCATGTGCACATGACACACCATCACCAAGTGCACATGACACACCATCACCAAGTGCACATGACACACCATCACCAAGTGCACATGACACACCATCACCAAGTGCACATGACACACCATCACCAAGTGCACATGACACACCATCACCAAGTGCACATGACACACCATCACCAAGTGCACATGACACACCATCAACAAGAAAACTTGTGCCTAAAGATTTTAACGAAAATGTTAGTGCATTGGGGGAACAGTCAATGTTGTAGGATATGACCAAAAGTTTTGGTGAGCACCACTGTTGTGTGATGGTGTTTGGTGAGCACCACTGTGTGTGATGGTGTTTGGTGAGCACCACTGTTGTGTGATGGTGTTTGGTGAGCACCACTGTGTGTGATGGTGTTGAGTGAGCACCACTGTGTGATGGTGTTGAGTGAGCACCACTGTGTGTGATGGTGTTGAGTGAGCACCACTGTGTGTGATGGTGTTTGGTGAGCACCACTGTGTGTGATGGTATTCAGTGAGCACCACTGTGTGTGATGGTGTTCGGTGAGCACCACTGTGTGTGATGGTGTTGAGTGAGCACCACTGTGTATGATGGTGCTTGGTGAACACTGGGTCCAACCCTTTACCCTTACATGTGAGCACCACATGAAGTGCTGTTTTTTTGTGTCTAAAACACTTCATATGTACACCAGTGTCACTGTACACTAGTGTCACGTGTACGCCAGTGTCACATGTACACCAGTGTCACATGTACACCAGTGTCACATGTCATGCTGTTGGCACTTGTGTTACATCATTGTCCATACAGTACTTCATGGTCACCTCATGGTCTGGTCATTGTTATTTCATGTTCCACAGTTGGGCACACTAACAGCACATGCACACTGTACACACATGCACACTGTACACACACATGCACACTGTACACATATGCACACTGTACACACATGCACACTGTACACACGTGCACACTGTACACATATGCACACTGTACACACATGCACACTGTACACACATGCACACTGTACACATATGCACACTGTACACACATATGCACACTGTACACACATGCACACTGTACACACACATGCACACTGTACACATATGCACACTGTACACACATGCACACTGTACACATATGCACACTGTACACACGTGCACACTGTACACATATGCACACTGTACACACATGCACACTGTACACATATGCACACTGTACACACGTGCACACTGTACACATATGCACACTGTACACACATGCACACTGTACACATATGCACACTGTACACACATATGCACACTGTACACACATATGCACACTGTACACATATGCACACTGTACACACACATGCACACTGTACACATATGCACACTGTACACACACACATGCACACTGTACACACACACATGCACACTGTACACACACATGCACACTGTACACATATGCACACTGCACACATGCACACTGCACACACACATATGCACACTGTACACATGCACACTACACACATATGCACACTGTACACATGCACACTACACACATATGCACACTGTACACACATATGCACACTGTACACATATGCACACTGTACACACGTGCACACTACACACATATGCACACTACACACATATGCACACTGTACACATATGCACACTGTACACACATATGCACACTGTACACACATATGCACACTGTACACATATGCACACTGTACACACACATGCACACTGTACACACATGCACACTGTACACACATGCACACTGTACACACATGCACACTGTACACACACATGCACACTGTACACACATGCACACTGTACACACATGCACACTGTACACACATGCACACTGTACACACATGCACACACACATGCACACTGTACACACATGCACACTGTACACACATGCACACTGTACACACATGCACACACACACACATGCACACTGTACACATGCACACTGTACACACATGCACACTATGCACACACACACATGCACACTGTACACACATGCACACTGTACACACATGCACACTATGCACACACACATATGCACACTGTACACATATGCACACTGTACACACATGCACACTGTACACACACATATGCACACTGTACACACACACATGCACACTGTACAAGCACTCATATTGCTTCCTTTTTGATCTCCTATCCAGTGTGAAGGAGTCGCTGGGATGGGAGGAGCTGTTCACGACGCCTGTGTTGGACCACGTACCCCAGAGGATTGTCCTCAGTGCACGCACAGCCTCATCCTCCATTGTGGGGCCTATCCTGGCTGTGGTATTAGGTAATACCTCTGGTAATGTAGGGAGTACTGCTGTAATGTTTGTCCCACCCTCTCCTCCACCCTCTCTTCCTCCACCCTCTCTTCTCCCTCTCCCCTCCTCCCCTCCCCTCCCCCCTCCTCCCATTATTGGCAGGTAATGAGATCAAAGTATGGCAATGTTCGGCCACACCCAGGGTGTTGAGTAAGGACTAGTTGGCTGGTCAGGCCGGTTCAGTTCATGCTTGCCATGTTTACGTTGCCACAGCGACATTTGATATGAAGATGCCTGTGGATGGATTGCTGTTTGTGGGGAACCAGCTGGCAGCCATCACAAACTCTGGGAAAGTGGCAGTGTGGCAGTCTGTGCAGCAACACTGGCAGGTAAGCCTAATGACTTCTGAATCCACATTCTCTTTCATATTGCACTTGCTGCCATTGTATTTTCCCTTCCCTCCTCTCCCTCCCTCCTTCCCCTCCTCTATTTTCTGTACTCCATGTTTCCACTGTCTCCTTCATCTCTTCCTGCCTTCTTTCCTCCCTCCCCCTCTCCCTCCCTCCCCACCCTTTTCTCCCTCCCTCCCCACCCCTCTCTCCCTCCCCACCTCTCTCTCCCTCCCCACCCCTCCCCACCCCTCTCTCACCCCCTCCTCACCCCTCTCTCCCTCCCTCCCCACCCCTCTCTCCCTCCCTCCCCACCCCTCTCTCCCTCCCTCCCCACCCCTCTCTCCCTCCCTCCCCACCCCTCTCTCCCTCCCTCCCCACCCCTCTCTCCCTCCCTCCCCACCCCTCTCTCCCTCCCTCCCCACCCCTCTCTCCTTCCTCCCTCTCTCCTTCCCTCCCTCTCTCCCTCCCTCTCTCCTTCCCTCCCTCTCTCCTCCCTCTCTCCTCCCTCTCTCTTTTTCCTCACTCCATCCCCTCTCTGTCCATTGTTGCGACCAATAGGCCCAGGAGCTCTCTCCCATATGCAGCTATGACATGGCTGGTTCCTACCTCCTGCTGGGGTGCTCTGATGGGAACATCTACTACATAGGTCAGTGCATTGTTGTACGACCTGCCCTGTCATCTACCTCCATACACACCATCCCTGCATAACTCATTCCATTTGATGCACACCAGACATGGAGAAGTTTCCAGTTCGAATGAAGGATAATGACATTCTAGTGACCCAACTCTTTGAGGATCCTTTCAAGGAACCAATAACTGCTCTTGGCATATACCTAACCCCCAATGTCTGTAAGTGTTGTTGTACTGTTAGCTAGTGGTAGTGGTGTACATGGCTGGTGTTATCTAGTGGTATACGCATGGGTTGCTAATGGCTTTAACTTGTCTGTCTTTGGTGGCTGTCTGTGTCTGATGTTTGTCTGCTTAAAATTGTATTTCCACTGTCTGGAGAAGCCAACATTTCTTGTACAGTATGGGGTTTGTCAGTACTTGGGGTCAGTACTTGGACGTCAGTACTTGGACGTCAGTACTTGGACGTCAGTACTTGGACGTCAGTACTTGGGGTCAGTACTTGGACGTCAGTACTTGGACGTCAGTACTTGGGGTCAGTACTTGGACGTCAGTACTTGGACGTCAGTACTTGGGGTCAGTACTTAGGGTCAGTACTTGGGGTCAGTACTTTGGTCAGCATTCTGAAAGATTTTGTTGTAGCCATGTAGTCATCATGGCAACTGCTTTCATCATACCTCAAGGCAGACTATCTGTGTGTGTGTGTGTGTGTGTGTGTGTGTGTGTGTGTGTGTGTGTGTGAATGAGTAAAAGAAATGTTTCAAGCACTGGTTTGTTGTGGAGAAAAAAAATGAATGCACCTATTAATTTTGGCAGCTTTGTTTCCATTTTCCCACAATGAGAGTTTGTGTTGCTAAGCAATGACTACTTTGTCTGGTGGGAAAGACTGGTTGCTGACCTAAATACAAGCATATATGCTGATCCCGGCAGGAAAGCTATTGTTTCATGTAACAGCTTGCTTGCAGACTGGAGTATGCTGTAATGTAGTCAACGTTAGGAAATTCTCTTGTCTTGGCTAGATGGAGATATCCTTGTCAATTTTGTGCCCCTCCCTCACAGCTCATATATTTGTGCCCTCACAGTAGAGTGTGTGTGTGCGTGCGCGTGTGTGTGTGTGCGTGTGTGTGTGTGTGTGTGTGTGTGTGTGTGTGTGTGTGTGTGTGTGTGTGTGTGTGTGTGTGGCCACATCGCAATCCAGCTGAACACCCTACCTCTGTGGTAAGCTGACTTGGGTTGCCTGGTGCATCTGACTTCCATGCAATCTTTAACCTCATTATTTGTGGGCCAGGTGTATGCTATTGTTGGGCCTTAGGGAGCAGGTGTGTGCTAGGGTTGGGCCTTAGGGAGCAGGTGTATGCTAGGGTTGGGCCTTGGGAGCAGGTGTATGCTAGTGTTGGGCCTTGGGAGCAGGTGTGTGCTAGGGTTGGGCCTTGGGAGCAGGTGTGTGCTAGGGTTGGGCCTTGGGAGCAGGTGTGTGCTAGGGTTGGGCCTTGGGAGCAGGTGTGTGCTATTGTTGGACCATTGGGAGCAGGTGTATGCTAGTGTTGGACCATTGGGAGCAGGTGTGTGCTATTGTTGGACCATTGGGAGCAGGTGTATGCTAGTGTTGGACCATTGGGAGCAGGTGTATGCTATTGTTGGACCATTGGGAGCAGGTGTATGCTAGTGTTGGGCCTTGGGAGCAGGTGTATGCTAGTGTTGGACCATCGGGAGCAGGTGTGTGCTAGGGTTGGACCATTGGGAGCAGGTGTATGCTAGTGTTGGGCCTTAGGGAGCAGGTGTGTGCTAGGGTTGGGCCTTGGGAGCAGGTGTATGCTAGTGTTGGGCCTTGGGAGCAGGTGTGTGCTAGGGTTGGGCCTTGGGAGCAGGTGTGTGCTAGGGTTGGGCCTTGGGAGCAGGTGTGTGCTAGGGTTGGGCCTTGGGAGCAGGTGTGTGCTATTGTTGGACCATTGGGAGCAGGTGTATGCTAGTGTTGGACCATTGGGAGCAGGTGTGTGCTATTGTTGGACCATTGGGAGCAGGTGTATGCTAGTGTTGGACCATTGGGAGCAGGTGTATGCTATTGTTGGACCATTGGGAGCAGGTGTATGCTAGTGTTGGGCCTTGGGAGCAGGTGTATGCTAGTGTTGGACCATCGGGAGCAGGTGTGTGCTAGGGTTGGACCATTGGGAGCAGGTGTATGCTAGTGTTGGGCCTTAGGGAGCAGGTGTTTGCTAGGGTTGGACCATTGGGAGCAGGTGTATGCTAGGGTTGGGCCTTAGGGAGCAGGTGTGTGCTAGGGTTGGACCATTGGGAGCAGGTGTGTGCTAGTGTTAGACTATACTCGAGAATGGGTTTATAAGGTATGGACAGAAGGTCACAAGAGGTGGTGAAGCAGTTGTGGTGGGGGGTGAGGGTATAGAGGGATGTGTGGGTAAGGAGACCTCACATTTCCCCCTAGTGCCACTTCCTTCATATAACCAGGATGGAAGAATATTAAATAAATATTGTGTGTGGAGGAAAAGAGGGGGGCTTGTTATTGTTTTGTTTGGTATTCTTTCCCTCATAGTTGTCTACTTACTTTCCTTTTATGTTCCTCATAGTTGTCTCTGTGCTGGAGACCTGTAGACCCATTTCCCTTTGGTTCTTGCAACATTTCAGGTGTATTGAATTACAAATGTTTTCTTAACATTGTCACTTCTAAATAATGCTCACCTGTCACTGCTAACCTGATAGGGCAGCAGTGCAATTTGTATCTGTACATACATGTATGTTCACCTTTTTTGGGGGTGTGTGTGTGTGTGTGTGTGTGTGTGTGTGTGTGTGTGTGTGTGTGTGTGTGTGTGTGTGTGGCCTTTTGTTATATTTGGTTTGCAAACTTGACCACATGAACAGCGAGGAAAGGACAGGTGGTCTGATGTCTTTATGCCATGTTGAAAGCTTGCAACCAATACATATGCCCCTCCCACTTCCATTTATGGAGGGGTGGGTGTGCCCCTCCCACCTACCTGGTTAAGGTCCTTATTTTTGTATTACCTTCCCAGTCCCGGGTACCCAGACCTTCATGGAGGTGGCGTACGGTACTCGTGCGGGGAGCGTGAGACACATTGTGCGCCACCCTGAGAACATTGGCCGCTCACCGCAGATCTTCCAGAGCTACAGCGTGCACACCTGCCCCATCCTCAGGGTGGTCCTCGGAGAGAAGCATCTCATATCAGGTGATGAACCACCTCTGGATGTGATAGTACGTTTAATCCCCCCCCCCTTCCTACAGAGGATATACATTTCCCCCCCCCCCCTCTCCCCCCTCTCCATCCATTCATAATATCTCTTGTCGGTTGTCATTATTCTAATTAAAGTGCATCCATATATGTATATATCTAATCCCTTCTTATTGTCTCGGCAGTGTGTGCAGACAACCATGTGCGTACATGGGCGGTGACACGCTTTAGGGGGAGGATCTCCACTCAGCCCGGGTCCAATCCAATCGCCTCATTCAAGGTGATGTCCCTTGAAGGTGCCCATTCTCTCTTTTATCCGGTCAATTCCATTGGTGCGTCGAGTGGTTTTTGGTGGGTGGGGGTGATGATGCAGTGACTGTGTTGTCCCTTTTGTCAGGTCCATTTGGGGAGAGGGATGAGGAGCAGGTTTTCATCCAACGGGTGATACCGGAAACAGACAGGCTCTTTGTGCGACTAAGTTCAAATGGACGCAGGTAAACTTAACACGCATGTAAGCGTGTGCACAGTGAGAAACAGGTGGGGATGTTTGTGTGTGTATATGTGTGTGGTTATGTGTGTATGTGTGTGGCTGTGTGTGTATGCGTGTGGGAAGGTGCCATTAAAAACAGCTCTTCATTATGTCTTTGTTGCTTAGCAACAGGCCACAGCATGCATTTTGAAGCCCACAGGGATAATTGGCTGATATAATTGCAGTTGTTTCAGAGGAAACACACCTGACTAGATTAGCAGTGTGAATCTATTATGTTTCTGAGGGTCTTTTGTGGTGTAGGCACCTGTTCTAAGGGGACTATTGTCTAAGGTTTGTGTTTCACTGGGACATGGGATAGTGATGCATCACAGTCCAGTTCTGTGCTCTGCTAAACACGTTGGTGGGTGTTCACATAGTTATTAATTATGTACAAAGCAGCCTTGTTTATTATTTACTGGGTGGTATTTAAATCAAGACCAAACAAATGATTAATCTCCTTCAGAGTTTGCACTATTGATTCAATTGATGGAAGCCACATTACTGCATACTGTGTACACGAGTGTGAGGCCGTTAATAGACTGGGGATGAGGTCTAAGAGGTTCATGTTCACTGGGCACGCAAACGGCAATGTTCAGGTGAGCAGCTGCCTGGATCACATGATCAGTCACATGACACGATGGTGATGTGAGTGGTGCCTGGGTCACATGATCAGTCGCATGACATGTTGTGATGTGTGATGCACGGGGTCACATGATTAGCCACATGACTTGATTAGCCACATGATATGTGTTTTTAAATTTTATATTTAAAAGCAGGTGGAGAGAACCGTCTGGCCAGATGAGATAAATGCATGTTAATTATGTTGACAACGACTGTGTGTTTGTGTTGTCAGTTTCCCACCACTAATTGGGGTACTCACCACAACAAGTGACCGACCCTTACCATTTGCTTGTGCTGTGCACACACACAGGTGTGGGACCTCAGTGCAGCATTGGAGCTCTCTCAAAGGGACTCCCCCCAAGGTCAGTCGTCCCCTGCTCCCCCCGTCATGTGACCTTGGGGGGGGGGACTCCCCCCAAGTTCAGTTGTCCCCCGGCCTCCCCCCCCCCCCCCATGTGTATCTTTTCATGGTCCTGTATAAAGGTGAGCAACATGTTGCGTGCAACACAATGAATTTTTGTAAATTTTCTAGTAAAATATCAGTAAACTGAGGTTTTACTGAAAACATAATTGGATTCATTGAGTTGCATGCAACATTGTTGCCTAGTGTATGGTTGCCTTTAAGGGATTGGATGCCCATTTCAGGATGGGGGGCATCTGGCATGGATGGCTTATTGGCAGCATTGGCTGATGGGTTGTCAATGAGGTCAAGTGTGTGTTTTGGGTGTATCTTTATTATCGGCTCCAGACAAAGGAGACGGTGGGCCAACGAGGGCTGAGCTACTCGAGCTGCTCCACAACTGTGACGCATCGTGCGGTACTTCCAGTTTGGTGTCCTCCCAAGCACCCTCACCGTCTCCCTCACTGTTGAGCCTGGCCTTCCCCGCGTACGGCAAGGCCGCTGCTTCGTCGCAGCAGGGAGGCGGGGCCTCGTTGGCTCCTCCCACCCTCAGCATGAGTGCATCGAACATCTTCAGGCTTGCGGGGGGGAAGGTGGACGTGGCCGAGGGGATCGCCACCTCGTGCTCCAACCTGTCTCTGAGTGTGGCCCCACCCCCTCTTGCGGAGGAGGTGCCCAGACCCGAGCTGCTCCCGCAGAGACATGGCCTCCACCCCGAGGAGAATGGCGACGAGGTCAACGTGTGTTCCTTCCAGTCTGGCGGCGGCAAGATGGCTGCCCAGGACCCCGACGGTAGCCCCACCAGCGAGCTGCCCAACAAGATGGCTGCCCAGCGCCTCGAGAGGGTGGCCCTCTCTAGACACGGTAGCCCCACCAGCGAGCTGCCCAACAAGATGGCTGCCCAGCGCCCTGAGAGGGTGGCCCTCTCCAGACACGGTAGCCCCACCAGCGAGCTACCCGGGGATGGAAGGCCAGCCAGCAGCAGTAGTAACTCTGACGCCACCGTGACCCCGGGAGGTGCGAGTCAAGGCCCTAGCTCATCCTGCAGTTCACCACAGAGGTCCTCCCCTGTGCCTCATAGGGAAGCTGAACAGGTAGATCAGGCCAGTGACAGTTCTCTGCAGCACTCAACTGAATGCTAAAATGTACTGTGTCCGTTTTTGTTCGGTGTGAAATGGTATTAATTTTTGATGACATATTCACGCATTGAAGGGTCTCCAGGATGGTTAATCAATGCGTATTCGCCTATCCAAAGCACTGTGCCAAGTATCCACATCGTTGCATGATTATGTCTGCTGGTATAAAAAGCGAACGACACAACTGGATGTGGTTCGATTTCTCTGATGGTGCCTCGCAATGCTGCGCGCGCCCGTCAATGTGATACTTGTGCATGTGCTGTGCGGTTGCGTGATTCGGGCAACTACGGTGGCGGCGGGCGCGTGTGTCAGTAACAGCACGGCCGCATGGGAAATGAGAGTAGCAGCCGTTCGTAGCGCGATCCTGGCCAAGCTGGGCTTTAGTTCGCTCCTCCCTGTTGCTGCGAATTCCACGCAGGTAGAATATGCAAGCCCGATGCTTCTCGCTGCTTACGAAGCTGCGGTCGCTTCGTCCAAACGAAAGGCGCTGTCGGATGCACAGACATGTGGAGGGGAAAGTTTATTTGCTAAGACAATTCTATTTTACGTTCCAGTCAGTTACAGTCTGACAGTCCCAACGTCCAACGCGGCTCAAAAAGGTACGTTTCGACGGGCATATTATTAACGGCGGAAAACATTATAAATTTTCTTTTCAGGAGTGGCAAGTAAATCGACACAGAGTATCTCCTCTTTACCCGAGTCGTACAGATTGAAATTCAAATTAAACGTAACGGATCACAGTTATGTTGCCTATTCACAACTGCGACTGTATAAGAAATCGTTTTTGAGTGACGTAATGTTCAAAACGGATACGGTCAGAGTCGAGGTGTACCTCGTTCCCCCACTTGATAACAGTGCTCGAGCCAAACCACATGTACCCTTACCAAGGCTGGTGTGCTCCAGGATGATGGATACTACGGAAGACAGGGTGGAGTCGTTTGACATCACATCGGCGGTTCAGCAGTATACGAACGACGGACTGCGACAATTGTTCGACTTGCAGGTGGTGATCAAGACGCCCGTATCTCTAAAGACGGGGCTGGCTTTCCCCCCGCCTGTGAAGTTCGTGATGGAGGGCTCGCAGGGAGGTAACTCCACACAACTCGTCGTTGCCCTTCTTCAAAGGGAGGAGGCATCGGGAGGAGGCGCGCGACAGAGAAGAAATACTGCAGTGAACAGTGCTTACTGCGTTTCCAATCCCAAGGAAATGAACTGTTGCCTCAGGTCGCTGGAGATCAACTTTAAGCGAGATCTGGGATGGAATTGGATCATATCTCCCAAGTCGTACAAGGCCAACTATTGTGAAGGCCTTTGCCCTAGCTATTGGCCATCGGCTACCACTTCCACCTCGTTTCTCACAAGTTACAGACAGTCTAATCCGACGGCCGCAGCCAATCCTTGCTGCGGTACTGCTGTACTTAAGCCGCTAACCATCTTGGGTGTAACCAAGGGAGTCCCATTCCTCGTGGAACTCCCTGACATGATTGTGGAGTCTTGTGTATGCAGATGATGTATGCATGCATGTGTCGTGCAATGTCCCAGATTTTATTTATTATATTCGCAACTTTGCTTGCTGCGTTCACATTTGATTTTACTAATCTCTGAATGAGTATCTCTGCACGAGCGCTAGCTAGGTGGATTGCCGGTATGCGCAGACAGTGGTCCGAATTAATGTGGCTTCCGATCGCTGGGCATAAAAAGAAACCCTTCTGCTTTCAACGTTCAGTCGCGATGAGTCGCTATTGCTTGCTACTTCTGTTCTTGTGCTACAATGGCGCCTCCCCCCTGCAATGCCTCGAAGACACAGAAGCGGGACGGCTAGCTCGCATCAAAGCGTTAAAGAATGACATTCTCTTCAAGCTGCAGTTTCACACAACACCGAATATCACTCACGTACACCCCATCAGTCCGAGCGTCTTAGCCGAGTACAAAGCAACCATCGCGGCACAGGCGCAGGTGAACAAGGACCTAGCACCGTGCGCGCAATATGGGCGATCCTCCAAAGAACTGCTAGTATATTTCCCAGCTCCGTCAGGTATGTCTTCATAAATAAATAAATAAATAAATTAGTAAGCTATAGCTATGATAATAGCTCATTTCACTTCTTCCATGGCTTTTTTTCCACAAGCTCCAGCGAAGAGGAGTGTTGAGATCCTCAGCCCGAGTAAGTTGGCTGGACGGACCGTCACGTTTAGCATCGAGCTCCGGGGCAAATCAGTATCTTCTGCAGAACTCCGGCTTTTTAAAATCAAGAATCCCGATTCGAACAGCACAGACCCCGAACGGGTCACCATCTATCACAGATACGTACCACAGTCGCATAACCCTTACAACGACATAAGGATGTACGCTGGCTCTAAGCTCGTGAGTGCCGAGAACGGATACGAGGTTTTCAACGTGACCAAGGCACTACAGAATTTGATCGACTTTGTTAACGTTGAAAATGGACGGAATAGTATCACTGGGCACAACATCATCGATGTGAGTACGTTCAGCCTTGAGGTGTCCATCGGCGCCCTGGGGAAAAACTACACTCCTTCAATATCGTTCGAAATTGACACCAGCGCAAACAGCACCCTAACGCAGCTGGTAATAGCATGTTACGAAACGGGTGCTTCGTCACGACGTAGGAAGCGAGACCTCACGCCTGCTATCAACAGCACCGAATGCTTGATGAACCCGCCTCGGACGTGTTGCCTTAGGAACCTCGTCGTGGATTTTCACCGCGACCTAGGCTTTAATTGGATCCTCCAACCTACAACGTACGCCATTAACTACTGTGCCGGGTTGTGCCCCTGGACGGTACCGCAGGCCTCCCAGAGCTCAATGTTCCTAGCTTACGCTAACGAGAGGAACCCAACAGCCTCGCCACAGCCATGCTGCGCACCCGACATATTCCGCCCTCTTACAGTCGTCGTTCAGAGATACAACTCTAAAAATCCTTCCGCCCCACCGACACAAGAAGTGCAGCTAATTCCGGACCTCGTCGTACAACAGTGCATATGCCGGTAGTCAATTGACTTCTGATTATTTTAATAACTATAATAATATTTTGCAATTTAACTCTTTGCTGGTTGGTACTGTTTTTATGGCTCATACACTGAAGATTAGCGGGGGTAAGCAGCACGTTCTAGGTATTTCCCCCTGCCAGCGCCGCTTGTTAGACAAGTCGGTTTTTCTTTAGAACCCGTAATTCCAGGTTCTGCGCTTCCAGAAGCGTTCACGGTTCTGGAGCAGAGAATCGATGCCACTATGCAAATGTGTAAGATGAAAGCGTCACTCGACACTCAGGTAGTCGGAATGGTTACCATCTGCGACGAACTGCAGCGACTCCTGAAGCTTGCCTTCATCGGTGAGACACGGACAACTGGCATCTACGCACGAGATCACATGAACAAACGTGCATGCACACACACACACACACACACACTTAAAAAAAGAAAATGGCATGCTTGCCACTCGAATTGAAATTCTAGCAAGGTACCATGGTGATACCGTCCAGAAGCTTGGTAAGGCAATACGACATAACCCGTCCGTCCGTCCTTATCTTCAACCTGTGTGTCGTGTGTGCAGAGAGGAAGATAACCTCAGCGGAAACAGAGAATCGCGTTACCAGGAAGCAGCTGAAGCGGTTAAGAAAGAGGCAGCTAGGTATGTCCTAGCCATAAGGGGTCTTGTTGCTGCAATGGGTGCCTCGTATTTGTCTAGCCAAGGAGGCCCTCCAAATGCAGAAGAACAAGAAATGGTGGGCCGTAAATGTGAAGACATCAGACTATGATTCACTTAGTTTGCTGTCAAGGGTTAGTTTTTCCACTGTCTCTCCCTCCACTGTCTCCCTCCACTGTCTCCCTCCCTCCACTTCTCTCTTCCTCTTCCCTTCTTTGTAGTCAAACTTACTTTGGTTTTCTGTTGCAGTCCTCTGGCGTGCTTGATTTGGAATTTATGTTACGGTTAAATCAACTGATGATCGACTTTGTTAATGATGAAAGCAGAACAGAGTGAGCCTTATGGTGGAACATGTTACCATGACAATGTTACTCTTCTAATTCAAGGCTCTTCCTTCCTCCAATGGGTAATGAGGAACGGACTGAGGTACAGTTATCTCTGGAATTATTCCAACTTTAATTAATCATTTGTATTAAAGTTATCAAAACTAGCCTCTATATATAAGCTTCGATGCCGCTTTGGAAAAACAGTTCAGATAACACCATCTACAATTATTAAGGCTAGGTAAGCCTTGGAGAGTTGTCTGTACTGCAACAACTTCATGTGACCACGTGTGTGTGTGTGTGTGTGTGTGTATGTGTGTGTGGGTGTGTGTGTGTGTGTGTATGTGTGTGTGTGTGTGTGTGTGTGTGTGTGTGTGTGTGATGTAGGCAATCTTGCATACCAGCAGCAGGTGAAGTGGACAACATCCTCAACAACTTCACTAAGCAACACAAGTAAGCCACACCCCCACATCCACACTGCCACCCTTCAGACTTGAATGACGTTGTCAGAAGTGACGCAGAGATGGGACCACCTAGCCCCACCGAGAGGCCAGACGTAGATACCACAAAGGGTGCAGATGGTCTGGAGCTCACTCAAAGTCAAGGTTATGCAGGCTGCTGCTCTGAGAGAGAGAGAGAGAGAGAGAGAGAGAGAGAGAGAGAGAGAGAGAGAGAGAGAGAGAGAGAGGGAGGGAGGGAGGGAGGGAGGGAGGGAGGGAGGGAGGGAGGGAGGGAGGGAGGGAGGGAGAGAGAGAGAGAGAGAGAGAGAGAGAGAGAGAGAGAGAGAGAGAGAGAGAGAGAGGGGGGGGGGAGGAGAGAGAGAGGGAGGGAGGGAGAGAGAGACGGGGGGGGGGGGGGGAGAGGGGAGAGAGAGCTCTGTGTCTGTTGACATGTTTGTGGTCCCCTCTCCCAGATGCCTCAAGGGAGAACATGTCCCCAGCGGCAAAGCTTCCCTCGTCCATGCTCACTCCTTTGGCCTCTGCCGGGTTCCACGTCGACCTTGGAATGGGGCCATCACCTAGCGACAGTCCGGTTCTGACGCCCACGGACACCAGGCCAAAGCAATCTCCGTGCTCCTCCTCCAAGACCTCTGCGGGAGGGACCATGTACATGCCCCCACTCCCACCCCTCCTTCCTCCACTGTCACTCCCACCACCACCACCACCACCTCTACCACCACTGTTGCCTGCACTGACCCTCCCACCACCACCACCACCCCCACCACCCCCACCCCCACCGCCTTCCATACCGCTACTGGACCGGCTCATGGAGTACAACTTTGTAACTCCTGGCTCCATTGCCAAGTCTGACGAGATGCAGTTTGTTTACATGTCGCCGCCGTTTTCAGAGTCCTCTGGTTCCTCCGCTTCCTCCTCCTCCCTCTCCTTCTACCCCACTGGCTCCAGGTGGTCCCCTACCCCTCACAAGAACCAGTCCTACTGTCCCCTGCCGCCTAGTCTCTCCTCCAGCAATCCGTTGAACCTTCTAACCTCAGTACAGAGAGTGGCTACCAGTTCCAGCCTGGTCCCCAGCAGTGTTCTGCTGCACAGACAGTCCTTCCACCCGACTGTGGTGGCCTCGCCCCTTAAGGTGGGGATGTCCGCAGCGGGAGGTGGGGACCGCGAGCGAGAGCTCTTGGCCCCGCCTCTCACTGCGAAACGGCTTCGGCTGACGCGCAACTCCCGTGGGAACAGTGTGGACCATGAGGATCACGTTAGAGGGAACGAATGACACGTGTGCGTCCCCGCCCGGGTAGTTTGTTTTTAACATTGTTTTGTTATTGTTGCATGGTAGAAATACATATCAAAACTGAGTATTAATGTTAAAATGTTGATTGGCTTCTTAGCAAAATCTGTAGGTGCATTATTATAAATCAACACTTGTACCTCCAATCACACCCCACAATGGGGATGGGCAAGGGACTCACAGGGGATTTCCCTTACAACTCTTTCTCCCCTGAGGGGGTATTGCATCGCTTCCAGCCTTTCTTGCATAGATGCCCCACTGGGCTGATGGTGGTATTTGCTGGCCTTGGACGCTCCACTGTGCCTACGGTGGTATGTTCTGGTCCCGGGGTTTCCACCAAGATCCTTTGCTGGCTGACGGGGGTGGGGGCCGCGGAGGTGAAGGTCCCTTGAGTCTCCTCCAGATCACCCCTCGCCTCCCCCCAGTGGACGGTTCTGTGTGGGTGTGGCCGAGTCTTGAAGGCAAGCAGGGACTCCCCCAGAGCGCTTGACGGGAGTGATGATGGACCCTCTGTGGCCCCGCCCTTCATGATGTCATCATCCTCGCTGGAAATGCTCCTGTTCTGAGTGTCTACCGATTCAGTTGCAACCAATGCAGTGAGGTGACATGTTCCTTCAGTTTCGAAATGGGCTGGATGGGAACCATTTTGTGAGTGACAAGGGCATGTGAGACCACCAGTCACATCTGTTCCCTTATGTGGAGGGGAGGGGCCAGTCACATCTGTTCCCTTATGTGGAGGGGAGGGGCCAGTCACATCTGTTCCCTTATGTGGAGGGGAGGAGCCAGTCACATCTGTTCCCTTATGTAGAGGGGAGGGGCCAGTCACATCTGTTCCCTTATGTGGAGGGGAGGGGCCAGTCACAGCTGTTCCCTTATGTGGAGGGGAGGGGCCAGTCACATCTGATGGAGGGGAGGGGCCAGTTACATCTGCTGGAGGGGAGGGGCACTTTCCATCCATAGCCTTTTGTGAAGGGGAGGAGTGGTCAATTCCAGCTGTTCTCCTGTGGTACAAAGGGGGTGTCCCAGACAGTGGATGTCTATTTGGCGAGATCATGGCTTGGAGTACGCTTATGCGATTGTGTAAGTCAAGCGAGGTCTGCAATTGCTACATTTAAAAAACAGAAAATACTGCAATAGGAACATAAAGAACAGTGCACACATGTGTGCTTACTGCACACATGTGTGTGCGTACTGCATACACAGGTGTGCTTACTAGCACAAGAAGGACTAGTGTTACCAAGGACCCACATTGCTTTGCAGCAGTGAACAAACAAGGGATGTGCAACTTCAGCGGTCCCACCCCCGCATCTGTGTGCCTCTGCACACTGCTGTGCATCCTTGCACACACACACACACACACACACACACACACAGACACACACACACACACTCCATGCCCCTTTCACACTGGCCACACCCCCAATACCTTCCCACTCTCCTGCTCCATTTGCTCTGTAAATATGCTGTGGAAGCCCTGCATGGCACACACAATCTCCTGGAGCAAAGTGCAGTTGGTCTTCATCTGTCTCTCCAGTTCCACCAGGTCTGTGGGCCCAGTGTCATAACCCAGCAACCTTTCAGAGGTCTGAGGAAGGTAAAAAATAAATTAAAAAAGACCAATCAGGAAGGGAGAGACTACATCCGGTACCAAGGCGCTGCTGTTACCATGGAAGCAGACGTTCAGGTCGTGCAAAAATTTTAATACTTTGGAATATGTGGAGCGAGCAGATGTGGGAAGTCACATAGCATATCATGCCACACCACTGCTTGCTGAAACAATGGTGTGACTAACTGGAATGCGTCTACACATGCTGGCTCGGGTGACCCAGGTTTTCCCCAAGGATTGGAGGACATCCCATTTTGGGTGACACTATGAAGGGATGTGTCCTTAATTGGCTCGCAAGGCAACACCTTTTCAAACATACCGCTACTGTCTTTGACCACTGCAAACACACAACGTGACATCCCCACCCACATAGGATCACTGCAAACACACAGTATTCATCACTGTACACATCACTGCACACCCACACTACACAACATCACCGCACACACACCCACACACCCACACAGCATCACTGTGCACACACATTTCCAAGCATGAGAAGTCGGAACCTGCTGGTCACGTCTGCCTGGATACTGGTCCCCATCTCCTCAATCCTCCTCCCCAGTCCATGACACTCATCCAGCAGGGCTTGCTGCAGTACAGACACCTGGAAAGGTGAGACGTGTAAGTGTGGGCTCATTGGGAGACATGCAAGTGTGGGCTCATTGTGAGACATGCAAGTGTGGGCTCATTGGGAGACGTGTAAGTGTGGGCTCATTGGGAGACATGCAAGTGTGGGCTCATTGTGAGACATGCAAGTGTGGGCTCATTGGGAGACGTGTAAGTGTGGGCTCATTGGGAGACATGCAAGTGTGGACGCATGCAAGTGTGGGCTCATTGTGAGACATGCAAGTGTGGGCTCATTGGGAGACATGTAAGTGTGGGCTCATTGGGAGACATGCAAGTGTGGGCTCATTGGGAGACGTGTAAGTGTGGGCTCATTGGGAGACATGCAAGTGTGGACGCATGCAAGTGTGGGCTCATTGGGAGACATGCAAGTGTGGGCTCATTGGGAGACATGCAAGTGTGGGCTCATTGGGAGACGTGCAAGTGTGGGCTCATTGGGAGACGTGCAAGTGTGGGCTCATTGGGAGACATGCAAGTGTGGGCTCATTGGGAGACGTGCAAGTGTGGGCTCATTGGGAGACATGCAAGTGTGGGCTCATTGGGAGACGTGCAAGTGTGGGCTCATTGGGAGACGTGCAAGTGTGGGCTCATTGGGAGACATGCAAGTGTGGGCTCATTGGGAGACATGCAAGTGTGGGCTCATTGGGAGACATGTAAGTGTGGGCTCATTGGGAGACGTGCAAGTGTGGGCTCATTGGGAGACGTGCAAGTGTGGGCTCATTGGGAGACATGCAAGTGTGGGCTCATTGGGAGACGTGTAAGTGTGGGCTCATTGGGAGACATGCAAGTGTGGGCTCATTGGGAGACATGCAAGTGTGGGCTCATTGGGAGACGTGCAAGTGTGGGCTCATTGGGAGACGTGCAAGTGTGGGCTCATTGGAGACATGCAAGTGTGGGCTCATTGGGAGACATGCAAGTGTGGGCTCATTGTAAGACGTGCAAGTGTGGGCTCATTGGGAGACATGCAAGTGTGGGCTCATTGGGAGACGTGCAAGTGTGGGCTCATTGGGAGACATGCAAGTGTGGGTTCATTGGGAGACATGCAAGTGTGGGCTCATTGGGAGACGTGCAAGTGTGGGTTCATTGGGAGACGTGCAAGTGTGGGCTCATTGGGAGACATGTAAGTGTGGGCTCATTGGGAGACGTGCAAGTGTGGGCTCATTGTGAGACATGCAAGTGTGGGCTCATTGGGAGACATGCAAGTGTGGGCTCATTGTGAGACATGCAAGTGTGGGCTCATTGGGAGACATGTAAGTGTGGGCTCATTGGGAGACATGCAAGTGTGGGCTCATTGGGAGACATGTAAGTGTGGGCTCATTGGGAGACATGTAAGTGTGGGCTCATTGGGAGACATGTAAGTGTGGGCTCATTGGGAGACATGCAAGTGTGGGCTCATTGGGAGACATGTAAGTGTGGGCTCATTGGGAGACATGCAAGTGTGGGCTCATTGGGAGACATGCAAGTGTGGGCTCATTGGGAGACAATGGATTAAGCTAACAAGGTTAGTGGTTTGAGTAGGCTGGAATTTGATATTGACATTGCTGCCATTACACCAGCTGCACATCAACAACAGCTGACCTTTCCAAGGAGGGTATGTAGAGGATGGGGAGGGGGGGGGATGGGGAGGAGAGGGGATGGGGAGGAGAGGGGATGGGGAGGAGAGGGGATGGGGAGGAGAGGGGATGGGGAGGAGAGGGGATGGGGAGGAGAGGGGATGGGGAGGAGAGGGATGGGGAGGAGAGGGGTATGGAGAGGAGAGGGAGGAGAAGAGGATATGTGGAGGAGAGGTATGGAGAGGATGGGGAGGAGAGGAGGGTATGGAGAGGATGGGGAGGAGAGGGATATGGAGAGGATGGGGAGGAGAGGGATATGGAGAGGATGGGAGGAGAGGGATATGGAGAGGATGGGGAGGAGAGGGATATGGAGAGGATGGGGAGGAGAGGGATATGGAGAGGATGGGGAGGAGAGGGATATGGAGAGGATGGGGAGGAGAGGGATATGGAGAGGATGGGGAGGAGAGGGATATGGAGAGGATGGGAAGAGAAAATGGGGTGGTGTGTGATTGGTGGGAATGGATGAATAGTAAGTCTGACCTGATGTGAGTACTCCAAGAGTCTGCCTTCAATAGATCCAGTCATTAGTCTCGTTGTCTGAGCCATTGTACGCCAGATGTCTTGCAGACTGGCAATCTGAGATTGTAGGAGGCCATATTCTGCCTGCCTGAGAAGAAAAGAATTTTAAAAGAAGCAAACCAAAACGACAGCACCCCTCCCACTAGGCCCCTTCCCTAGGTCCATACAGATATAAGTAGCCCTCCCTCCCTCCCTCTCCCTCTCCCTTTCTCCCCTCCCTATCTCTCTCTCCCTTTCTCCCCTCCCTATCTCCCTCCTCCCCCCTATTTCCCTCCTCCCTCCCTATCTCCCTCCTCCCTCCTCCCCTCCCCCTCCCTATCTCCTTCCTCCCCTCCCTATCTCCTTCCTCCCCTCCCTATCTCCCTCCTCCCCCTTCCTCCCCTCCCTATCTCCCTCCTCCCCTCCCTATCTCTCTCCTCTCCCTCCCTATCTCCCTCCTCCCCCTCCCTATCTCCTTCTCCCCCTCCCTATCTCCCTCCTCTCCCTCCCTATCTCCCTCCTCTCCCTCCTTCCCCTCCTATCTCCCTCCTCCCCTCCTCTCCCTCCTTATCTCCCTCCTCTCCCTCCCTATCTCCCCTCCTCCCCCTCCTTATCTCCCTCCTCCCCCTCCCTATCTCCCTCCTCCCCCTTGCTACCTTATCCTAATCTCGGCATTCAACACCTGGGTTAGATCTTCTTTGTCTTCCACATATTCTCTCCTGGACACAGCCAATGAATCCATAACTTCTTCTTGCTACAAGGTACATACATTTAGCCACACCTCCAAACCCTCCCTCTGTGGTCATACATTTAGCCACACCTCCAAACCCTCCCTCTGTGGTAATATATTTTTAGCCACACCTCCAAACCCTCCCCCTGTGGTCATACATTTAGCCACACCTCCAAACCCTCCCTCTGTGGTAATATATTTTTAGCCACACCTCCAAACCCTCCCCCTGTGGTCATTCATTTAGCCACACCTCCAAACCCTCCCCCTGTGGTCATATATTTAGCCACACCTCCATAGTGGTCCTACATCATCTAATGGGAACCATGAGAGGTGGGGGAGGAAGGGCAAAGGGATGAGCAGGGCACACCTATCAAAACAGAGGGATGAGCAGGGCACTCCCATCAAAACAGAGGGATGAGCAGGGCACACCCATCAAAACAGAGGGGTGAGCAGGGCACACCCATCAAAACAGAGGGATGAGCAGGGCACACCCATCAAAACAGAGGAGTGAGCAGGGCACACCCATCAAAACAGAGGGATGAGCAGGGCACTCCCATCAAAACAGAGGAGTGAGCAGGGCACACCCATCAAAACAGAGGGATGAGCAGGGCACACCCATCAAAACAGAGGGGTGAGCAGGGCACACCCATCAAAACAGAGGGATGAGCAGGGCACTCCCATCAAAACAGAGGGATGAGCAGGGCACACCCATCAAAACAGAGGGATGAGCAGGGCACACCCATCAAAACAGAGGGGTGAGCAGGGCACACCCATCAAAACAGAGGGATGAGCAGGGCACTCCCATCAAAACAGAGGGATGAGCAGGGCACACCCATCAAAACAAAGGGATGAGCAGGGCACACCCATCAAAACAGAGGGATGAGCAGGGCACACCCATCAAAACAGAGGGGTGAGCAGGGCACACCCATCAAAACAGAGGGATGAGCAGGGCACTCCCATCAAAACAGAGGGATGAGCAGGGCACACCCATCAAAACAGAGGGATGAGCAGGGCACACCCATCAAAACAGAGGGATGAGCAGGGCACACCCATCAAAACAGAGGGGTGAGCAGGGCACACCTATCAAAACAGAGGGATGAGCAGGGCACACCCATCAAAACAGAGGGGTGAGCAGGGTACACCCATCAAAACAGAGGGATGAGCAGGGCACACCCATCAAAACAGAGGGGTGAGCAGGGCACACCTATCAAAACAGAGGGATGAGCAGGGCACACCCATCAAAACAGAGGGGTGAGCAGGGCACACCTATCAAAACAGAGGGATGAGCAGGGCACACCCATCAAAACAGAGGAGTGAGCAGGGCACACCCATCAAAACAGAGGGATGAGCAGGGCACTCCCATCAAAACAGAGGGATGAGCAGGGCACACCCATCAAAACAGAGGGGTGAGCAGGGTACACCCATCAAAACAGAGGGATGAGCAGGGCACACCCATCAAAACAGAGGGATGAGCAGGGCACACCCATCAAAACAGAGGGATGAGCAGGGCACACCCATCAAAACAGAGGGGTGAGCAGGGCACACCCATCAAAACAGAGGGATGAGCAGGGCACTCCCATCAAAACAGAGGGATGAGCAGGGCACACCCATCAAAACAGAGGGATGAGCAGGGCACACCCATCAAAACAGAGGGATGAGCAGGGCACACCCATCAAAACAGAGGGGTGAGCAGGGCACACCTATCAAAACAGAGGGATGAGCAGGGCACACCCATCAAAACAGAGGGGTGAGCAGGGTACACCCATCAAAACAGAGGGATGAGCAGGGCACACCCATCAAAACAGAGGGGTGAGCAGGGCACACCTATCAAAACAGAGGGATGAGCAGGGCACTCCCATCAAAACAGAGGGGTGAGCAGGGTACTCCCATCAAAACAGAGGGGTGAGCAGGGCACACCCATCAAAACAGAGGGATGAGCAGGGCACACCCATCAAAACAGAGGAGTGAGCAGGGCACACCCATCAAAACAGAGGGATGAGCAGGGCACACCTATCAAAACAGAGGGATGAGCAGGGCACACCCATCAAAACAGAGGGATGAGCAGGGCACACCCATCAAAACAGAGGGGTGAGCAGGGCACACCTATCAAAACAGAGGGGTGAGCAGGGCACACCTATCAAAACAGAGGGATGAGCAGGGCACTCCCATCAAAACAGAGGGGTGAGCAGGGTACTCCCATCAAAACAGAGGGGTGAGCAGGGCACACCCATCAAAACAGAGGGATGAGCAGGGCACACCCATCAAAACAGAGGAGTGAGCAGGGCACACCCATCAAAACAGAGGGGTGAGCAGGGCACTCCCATCAAAACAGAGGGATGAGCAGGGCACACCCATCAAAACAGAGGAGTGAGCAGGGCACACCCATCAAAACAGAGGGATGAGCAGGGCACACCCATCAAAACAGAGGAGTGAGCAGGGCACACCCATCAAAACAGAGGGATGAGCAGGGCACACCTATCAAAACAGAGGGATGAGCAGGGCACTCCCATCAAAACAGAGGGGTGAGCAGGGTACTCCCATCAAAACAGAGGGGTGAGCAGGGCACACCCATCAAAACAGAGGAGTGAGCAGGGCACACCCATCAAAACAGAGGGATGAGCAGGGCACTCCCATCAAAACAGAGGAGTGAGCAGGGCACACCCATCAAAACAGAGGGATGAGCAGGGCACACCTATCAAAACAGAGGGGTGAGCAGGGTACTCCCATCAAAACAGAGGGGTGAGCAGGGCACACCCATCAAAACAGAGGGGTGAGCAGGGCACACCTATCAAAACAGAGGGATGAGCAGGGCACTCCCATCAAAACAGAGGGGTGAGCAGGGCACATCCATCAAAACAGAGGGATGAGCAGGGCACACCCATCAAAACAGAGGGGTGAGCAGGGCACATCCATCAAAACAGAGGGATGAGCAGGGCACACCCATCAAAACAGAGGGGTGAGCAGGGCACACCCATCAAAACAGAGGGGTGAGCAGGGCACATCCATCAAAACAGAGGGATGAGCAGGGCACACCCATCAAAACAGAGGGGTGAGCAGGGCACATCCATCAAAACAGAGGGATGAGCAGGGCACACCCATCAAAACAGAGGGATGAGCAGGGCACACCCATCAAAACAGAGGGATGAGCAGTGCACACCCATCAAAACAGAGGGGTGAGCAGGGCACACCCATCAAAACAGAGGGGTGAGCAGGGCACACCTATCAAAACAGAGGGATGAGCAGGGCACATCCATCAAAACAGAGGGATGAGCAGGGCACACCCATCAAAACAGAGGGATGAGCAGGGCACACCCATCAAAACAGAGGAGTGAGCAGGGCACACCCATCAAAACAGAGGGATGAGCAGGGTACTCCCATCAAAACAGAGGGATGAGCAGGGTACACCCATCAAAACAGAGGGATGAGCAGGGCACACCCATCAAAACAGAGGGATGAGCAGGGCACACCCATCAAAACAGAGGGGTGAGCAGGGCACACCCATCAAAACAGAGGGATGAGCAGGGCACTCCCATCAAAACAGAGGAGTGAGCAGGGCACACCCATCAAAACAGAGGGGTGAGCAGGGCACACCCATCAAAACAGAGGGATGAGCAGGGCACTCCCATCAAAACAGAGGAGTGAGCAGGGCACACCCATCAAAACAGAGGGGTGAGCAGGGCACTCCCATCAAAACAGAGGAGTGAGCAGGGCACACCCATCAAAACAGAGGGGTGAGCAGGGCACTCCCATCAAAACAGAGGAGTGAGCAGGGCACACCCATCAAAACAGAGGGATGAGCAGGGCACACCCATCAAAACAGAGGGGTGAGCAGGGCACACCCATCAAAACAGAGGGGTGAGCAGGGCACACCCATCAAAACAGAGGGGTGAGCAGTGCACTCCCATCAAAACAGAGGGGTGAGCAGGGCACTCCCATCAAAACAGAGGAGTGAGCAGGGCACACCCATCAAAACAGAGGGATGAGCAGGGCACACCCATCAAAACAGAGGGGTGAGCAGGGCACACCCATCAAAACAGAGGGGTGAGCAGGGCACACCCATCAAAACAGAGGGGTGAGCAGGGCACACCCATCAAAACATCGTAAGATGCAGACTCCATTAAGTTATACCTGCCTCGATAGTTTATTAACTATGTAAATGGCATATTTTATTAACTATGCGTGCAGTTTATTAGCAATCAGATGTTGTGTTATTAGTATTGGACAGATTATTAAGTAAAGCCTGCAATGATATGCAGCTGGTGGTAACTGTTGATGATGTGAGCCATGGTAGCTTGGGCTTGGAGGCTGAGCCTGGGCACCCGTCTCCCTAACCATCTACATGTACAATGCCAAATAAGGTAGTAAATAGCACGTTTGTGGTGTACAGATGTATGTGTCTGTTTGGTGTGTTTGAGAAACATGTGCGAACCTTCAGGTATTCCAACCTACTGCTGAGAACATTCTTAAACATCTGATCCATTCCTTGGGCTTCTTGAACCAATGTATTCACGATGCTTGTTACTATGGTTACCAGAGATGCACTGGAAGAATCGTGTGTGACCTTTGCCAGCTGTTCTAGAGTGGTCTGGGCACCCTCAGTAATGGTCAGAAGTAGCTGTGATATGTGATCTTGCACCTGTTCAAAGCTGAAAATGAAAGCAACCATGATAACAGCAGTTTCCTATCAAATGACCACAATGTGTCTCTTACGTATGCACATGGATTGGTTGATGGAGTGCAGTGAAGGTGGGTGAGTGTGTGGGGTACAGTGAGGGTGGGTGTGGTAAAGATGGATCACTCAACCCATCACACACTGCTTCATTCTCAGCTTCCCCTCCAACCCCCAACCCCTCCACCCACCCCCTCTGCCCACCCCCACTGGTACTCATGGCTGCCCCAGAGGGGACATCTGTTACAATGGAAGAGCAGACACAGACCTGACTAGTACTTTAGATATATGGAGTTACAGCAAGCGTAACCAACTATCCATGACTGCATTCACTTGAGAGGTACAGGAGACAAGTTAAAGATAAAACAACAGACACAATTAGCATATGTGAAGAAACAATAGGCATGTGTGTGTCATTTTTTCATTCATTGCATCCCTCCTTTGTCACCATCCATCATTGGTTATACGTTTTATGGGCCTATTTCCATGACTACAGATGCCCCCATTGTATGGGCCTATTTCCATGACTACAGATGCCCCCATTGTATGGACCTATTTCCATGACTACAGATGCCCCCATGGGCCTATTTCCTTGACTACAGATGCCCCCATTGTATGGGCCTATTTCCATGACTACAGATGCCCCCATTGTATGGGCCTATTTCCATGACTACAGATGCCTCCATTGTATGAGTCTATTTCCATGACTACAGATGCCTCCATTGTATGGGCCTATTTCCAGGACTAAGGTGCCTCCATTGTATGGGCCTATTTCCATGGCTACAGATGCCCCCATTGTATGGGCCTATTTCCATGGCTACAGATGCCTCCTTGTATGGGCCTATTTCCATGACTACAGATGCCTCTATTGTATGGGCCTATTTCCAGGACTAAGGTGCCTCCATTGTATGGGCCTATTTCCATGGCTACAGGTGCCTCCTTGTATGGGCCTATTTCCATGACTACAGGTGCCTCCATTGTATGGGCCTATTTCCATGACTACAGGTGCCTCCTTGTATGGGCCTATTTCCATGACTACAGGTGCCTCCATTGTATGGGCCTATTTCCATGACTACAGGTGCCTCCATTGTATGGGCCTATTTCCATGACTACAGATGCCCCCATTGTATGGGCCTATTTCCATGACTACAGGTGCCTCCATTGTATGGGCCTATTTCCATGACTACAGGTCAGGTGCCTCCATTGTATGGGCTTAAACAATACTCAGCTGAAGCTGAAATGACACTTGGAGAATGTAGGTACTAATTCTTTGGCAATAAGAACTGACTACCAAGGTTCATAAAATAAAGACACACAATAGTGATTTAATTCTGTATACATGAGTACATGTGTGTGTGTGTGAGTGTGTGTGTGTGGGTGTGTCTGTGTGTGTGTGTGTGTGTGTGGGTGTGTCTGTGTACAGTGTGAACTTCCTCTACACAGTTTAGCCCACTATATGAGATGTTATGACAGGCTCAACTTACAATACATCCTTCTCTATTTGCTAGTTGAATGACCATGTCTATCCCTACTTTGAGTTCATTAACTCTGTAATCTCGTGCTGACTACATGTATGTCCATAGATCTATCTCTTACTGATTACGCGTCTATATATATTGATGGACATACATGTAATCAGTAGGAGATGGCTCCTATATAGATGGACATACATGTAATCAGTAAGAGATGGCTCCTATATAGATAGACATATATGTAATCAGTAAGAGATGGTTCCTATATAGATGGACATACATGTAATCAGTAAGAGATGGTTCCTATATAGGTGGACATACATGTAATCAGTAAGAGATGGCTCCTATATAGATGGACATACATGTAACCAGTAAGAGATGGCTCCTATATAGATGGACATACATGTAATCAGTAAGAGATGGCTCCTATATAGATGGACATACATGTAACCAGTAAGAGATGGCTCCTATATAGATGGACATACATGTAATCAGTAAGAGATGGCTCCTATATAGATGGACATACATGTAATCAGTAAGAGATGGCTCCTATATAGATGGACATACATGTAATCAGTAAGAGATGGCTCCTATATAGGTGGACATACATGTAATCAGTAAGAGATGGCTCCTATATAGATGGACATACATGTAATCAGTAAGAGATGGCTCCTATATAGGTGGACATACATGTAATCAGTAAGAGATGGTTCCTATATAGATGGACATACATGTAATCAGTAAGAGATGGCTCCTATATAGATGGACATAAATGTAATCAGTAAGAGATGGCTCCTATATAGATGGACATACATGTAATCAGTAAGAGATGGCTCCTATATAGATGGACATACATGTAATCAGTAAGAGATGGTTCCTATATAGATGGACATTCATGTAATCAGTAAGAGATGGCTCCTATATAGATGGACATTCATGTAATCAGTAAGAGATGGCTCCTATATAGATGGACATACATGTAATCAGTAAGAGATGGCTCCTATATAGGTGGACATACATGTAATCAGTAAGAGATGGCTCCTATATAGATGGACATAATCAGTAAGAGATGGCTCCTATATAGATGGACATACATGTAATCAGTAAGAGATGGCTCCTATATAGATGGACATAAATGTAATCAGTAAGAGATGGCTCCTATATAGATGGACATACATGTAATCAGTAAGAGATGGCTCCTATATAGATGGACATACATGTAATCAGTAAGAGATGGTTCCTATATAGATGGACATTCATGTAATCAGTAAGAGATGGCTCCTATATAGATGGACATTCATGTAATCAGTAAGAGATGGCTCCTATATAGATGGACATACATGTAATCAGTAAGAGATGGTTCCTATATAGATGGACATTCATGTAATCAGTAAGAGATGGCTCCTATATAGGTGGACATACATGTAATCAGTAAGAGATGGCTCCTATATAGATGGACATAATCAGTAAGAGATGGCTCCTATATAGATGGACATACATGTAATCAGTAAGAGATGGCTCCTATATAGATGGACATAAATGTAATCAGTAAGAGATGGCTCCTATATAGATGGACATACATGTAATCAGTAAGAGATGGCTCCTATATAGATGGACATACATGTAATCAGTAAGAGATGGTTCCTATATAGATGGACATTCATGTAATCAGTAAGAGATGGCTCCTATATAGATGGACATTCATGTAATCAGTAAGAGATGGCTCCTATATAGATGGACATACATGTAATCAGTAAGAGATGGTTCCTATATAGATGGACATTCATGTAATCAGTAAGAGATGGCTCCTATATAGATGGACATACATGTAATCAGTAAGAGATGGCTCCTATATAGATGGACATACATGTAATCAGTAAGAGATGGCTCCTATATAGGTGGACATACATGTAATCAGTAAGAGATGGCTCCTATATAGATGGACATAAATGTAATCAGTAAGAGATGGCTCCTATATAGATGGACATACATGTAATCAGTAAGAGATGGCTCCTATATAGATGGACATAAATGTAATCAGTAAGAGATGGCTCCTATATAGATGGACATACATGTAATCAGTAAGAGATGGCTCCTATATAGGTGGACATACATGTAATCAGTAAGAGATGGCTCCTATATAGATGGACATAAATGTAATCAGTAAGAGATGGCTCCTATATAGATGGACATACATGTAATCAGTAAGAGATGGCTCCTATATAGATGGACATACATGTAATCAGTAAGAGATGGTTCCTATATAGATGGACATTCATGTAATCAGTAAGAGATGGCTCCTATATAGATGGACATTCATGTAATCAGTAAGAGATGGCTCCTATATAGATGGACATACATGTAATCAGTAAGAGATGGTTCCTATATAGATGGACATTCATGTAATCAGTAAGAGATGGCTCCTATATAGATGGACATACATGTAATCAGTAAGAGATGGCTCCTATATAGATGGACATACATGTAATCAGTAAGAGATGGCTCCTATATAGATGGACATACATGTAATCAGTAAGAGATGGCTCCTATATAGATGGACATACATGTAATCAGTAAGAGATGGCTCCTATATAGATGGACATACATGTAATCAGTAAGAGATGGCTCCTATATAGATGGACATACATGTAATCAGTAAAAGATGGCTCCTATATAGATGGACATACATGTAATCAGTAAGAGATGGCTCCTATATAGATGGACATACATGTAATCAGTAAGAGATGGCTCCTATATAGATGGACATACATGTAATCAGTAAGAGATGGCTCCTATATAGATGGACATACATGTAATCAGTAAGAGATGGCTCCTATATAGATGGACATACATGTAATCAGTAAGAGATGGCTCCTATATAGATGGACATACATGTAATCAGTAAAAGATGGCTCCTATATAGATGGACATACATGTAATCAGTAAGAGATGGCTCCTATATAGATGGACATACATGTAATCAGTAAGAGATGGCTCCTATATAGATGGACATACATGTAATCAGTAAGAGATGGCTCCTATATAGATGGACATACATGTAATCAGTAAGAGATGGCTCCTATATAGATGGACATACATGTAATCAGTAAAAGATGGCTCCTATATAGATGGACATACATGTAATCAGTAAGAGATGGCTCCTATATAGATGGACATACATGTAATCAGTAAGATATGGCTCCTATATAGATGGACATACATGTAATCAGTAAGAGATGGCTCCTGTATAGATGGACATACATGTAATCGCTCCTATATAGATGGACATATATGTAATCAGTAAGAGATGGTTCCTGTATAGGTGGATCAAGTTCTGGCAATATTTGTACAAACGAAAGATACAAGTGCTCTGTGGCAGGGTATCGAAACCTGCAGAAGCAGGAACTCCATGAACAGTGTCCAGCAAAATCACCTTATGATACTTTATCACATTTAGCAGGACAAGCAACGCTCGCATTGAAATGTATATGGCTAATTATACATTCAGTGCCTAATAACTTTATGATGGATAGTCCAATTTAGGATGTGTAAGGACCATTTGATAGTCTTTGGAGTTCAGGGAAAACGAAAAAAATTTGAAAACTTAAAAAACTATCAGAAGGATGATTTTGTTGGATACTGTCCTAATAATACTAGTAATTTTTTTTTGTGATAAGAAAGTAATATCAGACATATATTGGTGCAGCAGTCAATTGAATAAAAGGTGAGATTACAATAGTGTATACACCAGGCTTTAGTGTATACACCAGGCTGTAGTGTATACACCAGGCTGTAGTGTATACACCAGGCTGTAGTGTATACACCAGGCTGTAGTGTATACACCAGGCTGTAGTGTATACACCAGGCTGTAGTGTATACACCAGGCGTGTAATGTATACACTAGGCGTGTAGTGTATGTGTAGTGTATACACCAGGCGTGTAGTGTATACACCAGGCGTGTAGTGTATACACCAGGCGTGTAGTGTATACACCAGGCATATAGTGGGGGCATTACAAATTTCAGACAATATAGTAGTTAGAACAATGAATTATTGTGAAAATGATCTGGACTACTCAACCAGCAACGTGAAGGTATCAGTGCCGTGAAATTAATTGCAAGCAATTCTCACAACAGATTACAATGCTGTATATTTTTTGCACAAACTTTGCTATAATTTGCTAATGGCTCGTCAATCATTCAATCACAAATATTGTTTATTTATTTCCATGGTTACATTCATCCCTCACTGCTCACCTGGTATCCACCCGCTGCACAGTGTGGACATCCCCAGGTCTGTTGATGTCAAATCCCGCGCGGCTCAAAGACTGGACCTTCACATTGTGTTGGGCACACGGCATGAATAACAACACACCCACCATGCAGCCCTGGGTAAATATATTACCAAGGTAATGTGTTCTCTGCGCAGCCTCTCCAACTCTTGCCATATCACGTGAGCGTTTTCATAGGTGTGAATTTTACTAGTATCATAATCTTCTTTAAGCAACGACGATACATTTTCAGAAATGTCTTTCGAATGGACCCGAGGCGGGGACAATTTTAATTTTTGTTCCAACGAAGCTTTAACTTTAGCCTCGTCCAAAGGGACCTTACTAGCGTTCTTACGTTGAGTCTGACGTGGGTACGCGGCTATGTGCTCCTGCGTACTAGTATTAAACGCGGTAGATAGTCCGTCCTCCTCTCGCTTTGACTTCACTTCCCTCCCAACAACGAGCTTGGTCAGTGTCGCTAGTGCTTCTTCTTTCAATCGCAGCGATTCGCTCAACGCATCGACTTCCTTCCGAACCGCACACCTGCTCGCTTCACCCTCACGCTGGGTGGTTCTGGCCTCGGCTCGGAGCCGCGATAGCTCCCGCTGGACGCCGACGTTGGCTTGCTCCAGGCGATCCACGCGCTCCCTGAGCTGCTGCAGCGAAGTTCCCTCCCCGGAATCACCCGCGGGCTGAATAGGCGGGAGCCGTAATAGCACCCCGCCGTCACTCGGAGGGTTAATAATGGGTGGAAGTGCAGTAGAGCGACCGTTTCTGCACGCGAGGGACAAACATACACGTAGCCGCCATAGCCGTAAATTACCATACAGCGGGAGTCGAAACCATGACCTTACCGCTTCATAGTTGCGAGCGCTCCGCTTGAGAATCGCAATTACTTAGCCCCGCCCACTATATAACCGTATGCGAAAGTCTGATGATGAAGACGAGCAAATACACCTCGCCAATACAATGGAATTAAAATAATAACAACACTAATTTATACCCTGGTGTCCAAAAAGAACAGGCTTTGTCTGTTTTCACTTAAATTCGAGGAGTTTCTAAAGTCTCCTCCACTCAGAGTCGAGGGAGACAGACTGTCTCGTAAAGCAATGTGCTAAAAGTGAAAGAAAGAAAAAGAGAGGCAGTGAAGGGTGAGAGATAGGAGAGATGACCAGGTGGATAGAGTGAAGGGTGAGATGACCAGGTGGATAGAGTGAAGGGTGAGATGACCAGGTGGGTAGAGTGAAGGGTGAGATGACCAGGTGGATAGAGTGAAGGGTGAGATGACCAGGTGGATAGAGTGAAGGGTGAGATGACCAGGTGGATAGAGTGAAAGGTGAGATGACCAGGTGGATAGAGTGTGAAATGTACCTCCCCCCCTAAGAAGCGTATATCTTCTCACAGTACATGCTTGCACTCACCGTGTCCCTAATAGGCTCAGAGTGGTCCTGCTCCAATCGCCAGTACCTGCCCGAAGGACCAGAGGCTTCTGAAGACACTGATAGTGGGCGTATGGTAGTGTCCTGTAGCTCTGTCATGTCTTTGTGTAGTGAGCCTGCCTCGGATAGGAGCACACTATCTCTAAGCTCTATGGGTGTGTCCTTTAGTTCCTTCAATGTGTGAGAATGCAAGTCAAGTTGTCAACAATGACATCATCTATGACCACCAGTTACAATGACATCATCTCTATGACCACCAGTTGTCTCTATGACCACCAATGCCAGACATTCTAATTAAATGCCATTTTTTTTGCAGCACATAACCGACACCTGTGCGTGCGCGCACGCGCACACACACACACACACACACACACACACACACACACACAACTTACCCAAGCTCCATGTTCCGGTGACCAACTTTGACGTGGGGTGTCTCCTTTAGTGCTCTCCATATCAAATTCATACATGTACTTCTCCTTGACCTGCACATGGTCCTGCATGTAATCCGGCATGTGACCTGGCATGTGACCTGGCATGTGACCTGGCATGTGACCCTGCACATAGTCCTGATTGGCAAACTGGTTATAGTGGTTTGATGACTCAATGCTCACTGGTCGTAACTTCTGCCCAATGTCCTTGAAGAGACCATAGCCACTGTTGGTGGCAGAACCTCTAGGCCTCAGGCAGCATAAGCTAAACACAAAGAGGAAGGCAAAGAAGAATATTCCTAGAGCCACCATTCCTGCAATGAAGCCAGGCTGGGAGTAGACTGGTGACGGTGGTAGTGAGGTTGATGTTGTTGAAGAGGTGGTGCTTCCTGAGGTCTGGGTAGTGCCAGCAGATGCTGTGTGTGTGTGTGTGTGTGTGTGTGTGTGTGTGTGTGTGTGTGTGTGTGTGTGTGTGTGTGTATGTGGAATAAAAATAAAACATTGGTGGCTAGGAATGTGTATTCCATCTTGAATAAAGTGGTCCAAATTTCAAACAGCAGCAAAATTAATTACGTGAGGGTTAGGGAGGTTGGGGTGGGAATATGAGGGTGGACCAGCCCGGGCCACAGTGCACTTGTTTAGCACCCATCAAAGGCAACCCTCCCAGCCCAGCTTCAGGGTACCAGTTAATTGCTAGCTGGCCTTAGGTACATGAAATATTCAGTGTTGGGGGTACTGAAGTAAACTACAGCCACCAGCCTGTTGATCCAAATCATAACATGAATGATGCACCTCACATAAAGATCATGGTTGGGTCCCTCTAAACCACATTGCTATTCAGATTGAACAGTTCAGATGTTACCAATGTGCTTATAAAGGATTATTTCTATTTAATGCACAACTCACTTTCATGTGTTACAAGAACGTGGTATGCAGCTGTTGATGCATCTCCCACATCAGTCGTCACGGTAATGACATAGTCCGCTAGGGGTAAAGGAAGAGGGGAGGAGGGTTTAAAAGGACTGCTATTAAATGTCCTACACACTTTCACTTTCCTCCCCCTCTCAGGCACCCAACCCAACCCACCTACCCCTCCCTCAGGCACCCACACCTCCACCTGCCCCCATATATACACTTTTGGTGGCCATCTTGCCTCAAGCCATACACTTACCCTGTCCATCTGGTTCAATTTCAGAGGTATACTGGGTTACCTCCAATTGTGCAATGACAGTGCCATTCCTTAGCAGGGAGAAGTGCTGAACAGGTCCGTTGTACTGGAAGGCTGATGTCCAATCAAACGAAACAACTCCAATGACACTTGAGACAGAGAACTTCCCTGGCAAGGCCACCGGTGCTGTAGGAACCAATCAGAATGCACATAAATTACAAGGGTGCTGTAGGAACCAATCAGAATGCACATAAATTACAAGGGTGCTGTAGGAATCAATCAGAATGCATATAAATTACAAGGGTGCTGTAGGAACCAATCAGAATGCAAATAGAGGTTAGCTGCAGGGAGGGAGGGGAGGTGAGTTATTCAATAACCTACCCATTCTAGTAGAGTTGCATTTTTTTTTTGTAGGTAACAGGGACCCCCATGTGTTAAGTAGTGCAGCCTCTGGATACTCCACCTCCTCCCCTCCCCCAATCCACCTCCTCCCCCACCCCACCACCTCTGATCACTCAACCGCCATCCCTCCTCCTCCCCTCTCCCTTGGTCACCAACCCCACAAGCATACCAGACGTCAGCGTAGTGATGTAGTCAGACAAGCCAGAGGTAACAGAGCCGGCCGTGTTGGTAGCCACCACCTGGAACTGGTGTGTGGTGTAGGGCAGTGGGGGACTGGTGTAGTTGACAGCTGCAAACACGTAACCCAGCTGGGTCCCAGGTACGGTGGTCAGGAGGGTGGGACTACTGGGAAGACAAGCTCCCAGGTTTAGGAAGGACGGTTGAGAGGGTTGAGGGCACGGGCGTGTGTACCACAGAGAGTACCTGGGGGTGGGAGGGGTGGGGATGCAGGGAGGGGGAAGCAGAGAGAGAGGATAACATTAACCTCTACAACAGTGTACAATGGTCACGAACAGTAAGGTACTTACGTCAGAATAATCCCGTTGGAATACGTGGGCGGGGTCCACTGAAGAGTGATGCTCCTGTCAGACACGCCCACCACACTCGGTCGGTCCAGACCTTGTGGGGGCGCCTCCCCCGTCGTCATGGAGGCGAGGGGGCCCAGACCACACCCAGCGCTGTTGCAAGCCTCCAGCTGGAAGGAGTAAGAGGTGTAAGGCTCCAGTCCCGTTACAGAGAACACCACCGAAGACGACACACTGCTGCTACTGTCACGGAGCAGCCCATTGAGGTAGAGACGGTACAACGTAAGGACCCCGTTCGGGAGGCCTGGGGGCGTGGCCACAACTCGGAGAGAGGTGGAGGTCACATTTCGGAAGACGGGCAAAGGGACGAGCCCGGGGGGAGCCTCGGGGAGGAGCAGGGAGGCATGGGGACTCGAGATGTTCCCCGCGCCGTTGGTCACCACCAGCTGGTACTCGTATCTAGTGGCTGGGACCAGCGCTGTGTCAGCGTCTGTGTAGGACAGAGCCAGCCCCGCAAAGATGGCATTAAAAGACCCACTGCCGAAGAGGGCTCTGAGGACTGTGTAAGAACGGATGACACCGTTGGCCTGGGCAGGCGGTTGCCAGGCGACGAGGACAGTTGTGTTGGGGAAGCCGTGCAGCTGCAAAGCGGTCAATCCGGTAGGCGGGGCCTCACTCGTTACCACGGTGACGGAGGGGCTACTCCCACAGGTGGTGGTGCAGGCCAGCAGCACAAAGGAGTACGAAGAGTAAGGGGTCAGACTTGCGACCGCGTACACAGTCCCCAGACCGCTGTATATGACTAAGCCGTTCATGTACAGGGAGTAGTTTCGGATGATCCCATTAGGAATGCCGGGCGCCACCCACTGGACCAAGATGGCGGACGCGTTGAGGACGACGGGGGAGGGGCCACTGATGTTCTGGGGCGTGTCCGAAGGGGTCGTGACGGACTGCGGGGGACTACTAAAGTCTCCTCCCCCCACGCCAGTGAAGGCCTGCACGCTGTACACGTAGGTGTGGCTAGGCAGCAGGGGCGCGTCAATGTACGTCAGGTTTGCCCCGCCCACCACATCAAACAGGACCGTCCCGTCTAACCCCTCCCTCATCACCCTGTAGCCCACGACGACACCGTTGGGTATGCCGGGAGCCCTCCACGTGACGACAGCGGAGGTGGGACTGGCGGGGGAGACCTGCGGCGGCTGCATCGCTCCTGGGATGGACTCCAGGGTCGTCACGCTGGAGGGGTAGCCGGAGGAGCAGCCAGCGCTGGTGCAAGCAGTGAGGGTGATGGTGTAGAGCGTGTAAGGTGCGAGGTTGGTCACGTTGACGCCCAGCCTGGAGGAGGTGGTGATGAGGATGGAGACGGGCTGCACCTCCACGACGTACTGCGTGACCATGCCGTTTGGCAAAGAGGGCGGAGTCCAGGAGATGCCGATCGCGGTAGCCGAGAGCGCCAAGAGCCCGGGAGCGCCCACACCGGAGGGCGGAGCCTCGCCAGTGACCACGGACGCATCGGGGCTGGCGGTGCAGCCGGGCAGGGTGCAGGCATGAAGGACATAGGAGTAGGGGGTGAAGGGACTGAGTCCCTCGTCTGTAGCGTTGAGGGCGGGGCCAGTGTACACGGAGACGTTGGTGACCACGCCTCCTCCCGTCCTGAACAGCCGGTAGCTCACGATGACCCCGTTGGGCTGGGAAGGGGGTGCCCAGGTCACCTGAACCCGAGAAGAGCTCAAGGCGACGGGGACAGGAGCCCCCACCCCCTGCGGGGGGGCCTCGGGGGTCGTGACGCCGACGTAACCGCTGAGGGTCTGGGCAACAGAGTTGGACGCTCCCACTGCATACTGGTACTGAGTACCGGGTGTAGCGGTACCGTCCACATACCGTAACATCGCTGTATCGGAGGTGGAACGGACCACGACGAGGGTGGAAGGATCCCCTAGAACCTGTCGGAACACCTGGTACTGCACTATGACTCCATTGGGCTGCGAGGGGGGCGACCACACCACCAGGACGACACGAGGCCCCGTGGCGTTGAGCAGGGGGACCCCCTGCCCCAGCGGCTGGCCCTCCGAGGTGGTGATGGTCTGGGCCGTGCCGTTGGCACATCCGGCGAGGGTGCAAGCCGATAGGACGGCCGTGTAAGAGGTGAAGGGGTTAAAACCCTGCACAAAGGCGGTGGCAGCCGTACCCTGGTAGCTGACCTGGTCGTTGACGTACAGTATGTAGCGGGAGATGGCTCCGTTAGGTTTGGCGGGGGGGAACCACGTCAGAGTGAACGAGGTGGTCGTCTGTAACTGGATCACGATGGACGACACCCTCTCTGGGGCGTCCTCCTTCGTCACGACCAGCGTCCATCCCCCCTGGGCCTGCCCCCCAGAGTTCACGGCAGCCACGCTGAACTCGTATATCGTAGCCGGCTGGAGCCCCGTCGCCGTCGCCACGGTGATGCCGGCAGGAACGCTGGCAGCGAGGGTGGAGCTTCCAAAGCCGTTGGCGAGGGGGTCGAACAGGCGGTAGTACAGGAGGTAGGTCGTGACGACCCCGTTGGGCTGGGTGGGCGGAGTCCAAGCGGCTGTCACATTCCTTGAGTACACGCCGGCATCTGCAACGGTCGGGGTGCTGACCCCCGAGGGGGCGCTCTGGAACGTCTGGACGGGGGACCACTCGCTGTACCCGGCCCCTCCCCCGTTGACGACGACGAGACGGTACTGGTAGGAGGTGTAAGGCTGGAGGCCCACGTTGGTGAAACTGAAAGTGGACAACCCTCCTGCGTACTGGATGGTCTCACTGGAGACCACGCCCAACAGTCTGCGACGGACCTGGTACTGGGAGAGGATGCCGTTCGACTGGCTAGGGGGGGACCACGTTACCATGATGGCGGTGGCGTTGAGGGGGACGAGGAAGGGCGGGATCAAGCCCTGGGCGGGTGCCTGGGGCGTGGCTGTCACTACGGAGATGGAGCTGGAACAGCCCACCTGGTTACACACCTCGACGTAGAAGGTGTAAACGGTGAAAGGCACGAGTCCCGTTGCAGTGTACTGGAAGGTTGGGGATGCGAGCAGAGCAGGTATGCCGTTGATGTACAGGCTGTAACCAAGGACGACCCCGTTTGGATAAGCCGGTGGTGTCCAGGTCGCCTGGATCGAGGTGGCACTAATTGGAGACACGGCGGGGGACTCCAACCCGCTGGGCAGGTCCGGACTGGTGTGGGCCGAGGTGGCAGGACTCTCCACACTCCCAGCGCCATTGGTTGCCACGACCTTGTAGTAGTAATCAGTGTAGGGGACGAGGCCCGTCTGGGTGTAAGATAAGCTGACACCCAGGAACACTGTAGTCCACACACTGCCGTTAAGACGCTGCAGCGTGTAGCTGGTGATGACGCCGTTGGGGACGGCGGGGGGCCACCAGGAGATAGCCAGAGACGTTGAGCTGAGGTTGCGGGCGGAGGGGGGGTCCAGATTTTGTGGGGGGGCCTCGGGGGTCTGCACCAGCGTGACGTTCCCCGTGGTGCACCCGACGCTGTTACAGACGGCCAATGCGAGTGAGTAGTTTGTAAAGGGCTGGAGGCTGCCCAGCTGTAGAGACAGACCGATGCCGTCAAACAGGACCGTACTGTTTGTGGTGAGCTTCAACAAGTAGCTTAGAATGACTCCGTTTGGTGCAGTGGGCGGGGCCCACGTGACCAAGACAGACGTCGGCAGCAGGTTGGAGATGCTGGGACTGGGCACCCCCTGTGGGAGGGACTCGAGCGTCGTGTTGGCGACGGGGGCGGAGCCAGAACACCCTCCCTCGGTGCATACCTTCACCACATATGTGTAGGTAGTGAAGGGAAGGAGCTTGGAGTCCACGTAGGACAGAGACGTCGTGTTGGTCAGAAGGGTACCGTCACGATAAACCAGGTACGGCTGAAGCACTCCGTTGGGCTGTAACGGTGATGTCCACGTAACGGACATGGCAGACGAGGAAACTGGGTACACCGATGGGGGCCTGAAGCCATCTGGGGGGGCACTCCTCGTCGTCACGGTGGTGAACCCGCTGGAGACGCTCCCCACGCTGTTGTAAGGGGCCACTTCGTACCCGTAGGTGGTGAAGGGGGCGAGGGCAGTGGCGTTGTACTGGTAGCCCGGACCGTTGTAAACCTCGACCTGCGTGTAGCAGGGAGGGGGTGAGGGGGTGCACACGCTGAGCTCCGTCCTCTGGAGCAGCTTGTAGCCAAGGATGATCCCATTGGGCTGCTGGGGTGGATCTGTGTGAGGGGGGAGAGGTCTGGGTAAAACACACACTTATGAGTGGTTTAGTAACTGGGGGAAAAAATGACGCAATTGCACGCGATGTCATCAAATAGTTGTATCTCCTTGATTGTGCAATATAGTAGAGTCACATTTTGCATATTTACAAAGCGCTCCTGTGTCTATAGAAGGCCAAAGATGATTTAATTTGCGATGCATTGTTCCGAAGATATTCACATTCAAGTAAGAGGCTTGATTTCACGGGCTTCAAATACAAAACTCCGCAAAATCAAGCCTCTTACTTGAATGTGAATATCTTCGGAACAATGCACCGCAAATTAAACCATCTTTGGACTTCTATAGACACAGGAGCGCTTTGTAAATATGCTAAATGTGACTCTACTATATTGCACAATCAAGGAGATACAGCGTTTTGAAAACCATGCAATTTGATGGTGTTTATGGCCGTTTTTAGTGTGCAATTTGTGTCCCCCCCCCCCCCCGGGGTATATGTACTAGATACAGAATACAATTGAGTTGTTAGCACTGATGATATCAAAAGGACATTTAGTTCAGTTAAACAAATCCTCCTTTGATTGAGGGAGCACTTAGGGGGTACCCAAGGGTATGACCACCTGGGGGTACCCAAGGGTATGACCACCTGGGGGTACCCAAGGGTATGACCACCTGGGGGTACCTAAGGGTATGACCACCTGGGGGTACCCAAGGGTATGACCACCTGGGGGTACCTAAGGGTATGACCACCTGGGGGTACCCAAGGGTATGATCACCTGGGGGTACCCAAGGGTATGACCACCTGGGGGTACCTAAGGGTATGACCACCTGGGGGTACCCAAGGGTATGATCACCTGGGGGTACCCAAGGGTATGACCACCTGGGGGTACCTAAGGGTATGACCACCTGGGGGTACCTAAGGGTATGACCACCTGGGGGTACCCAAGGGTATGACCACCTGGGGGTACCTAAGGGTATGACCACCTGGGGGTACCCAAGGGTATGACCAACTGGGGGTACCTAAGGGTATGACCACCTGGGGGTACCCAAGGGTATGACCTCTACACACACACACACCACCACACATACACACAGGTCAACTTACGCCATGTCACCACGACTGAGGTACTTCCTGTCACTACTACAATGGGTGTGGCTATGCCATTGGGAGCTAACGACAATAGGAAAGCAACATTAATAGGCAACACCTCCCTCACACAACATGCAAGTCACAGACGTACGGCTTTCGAGGGTGGTAACAAGCACGCCAGGACTGGAGGTGCATCCAAACTGGGTACAGGCGTCCACATGCACGTTGTAAAACATGTAAGGCATCAGACCAGTAACCACGGTGCTCCCTGGAGCCAACAGGACCTGGCTGACTGCGTTGTTTCTACAGATATTGTGTGCACAATGTGAAAAACACAGACCACATATACACAAGTACACACATACACACATGTACATGCACAGATGGATAAATATATGCCCAGACATACAAAGAAACCCACACAATGTAATTTATCATTGGGTATGTCTTTGTGGGAACAATGTGTACAATACGTGCACCAGTCATGTACGTGCACCAGTCATGTGCACCAGTCATGTGCACCAGTCATGTGCACCAGTCACGTGCACCAGTCATGTGGACATGTTGAATACAAAGGTCACTTAGCACATGTCTGCCCTCCAGGTTCCCAATATAATTGTACTGTTAAGTTACCAATGACTACCAATCAACATAATAGAGAAAGAAAAAAAAAAAAGAACTTTAAGAGGGGCTGCGTATTTTTGAGTTCAGAGATGATAGGAGGACCTAAAACTAACAAACACATATCTGGTACGTACATGTAGATGGTGTAACTGACGATGAAGCCATTAGGTTGGGCAGGTGCCGTCCATGTCACTGAAAGCGACGTCCCACCAGTGAGAGCAGTAACGACAGGAGCTGACAGGTTTGCAGGGACTATGAGTGTCATCAAGGGAGGGAGGAGTGTTAGGGGCAGTTATGGGGGACAGAGGGAAGGGACTCACTTCCTTCTGCAGTAGTAGCGGAGGCATTGCTACCGAAAGCAGTACCAACACCATTACTTACTGAGACCTAGAAGATAGAAGATACAGGGAGTGTTAAATCATACACACACACACACACACACACACACGTGCACACACACACACACACACACACACATGCACACACGCATGTACAGACACACATGCACACACATGCACACACACATGTACAGACACATGCACACACACACACATGCAGACGCAAATGTACATACACACATGCACACACACAAACACACACATGTACACACCCCACATACACACACATATAAACACACACACATACACACATACACACATACACACACACACACACACACACACACACACACACACACACACACACACACACACACACGAGTACTCACAGTGAAGTCATATCTGGTACTTGGTGCCAGGCCAGTTACCACAAAGCTTTGGGCCAGTCCCCTGAACAGGACACTCCCGGGCCAACCCTGGGAAGAGGTCCAACCAAACAACACATACCCCCCAAGGGGTCCAAGCAGCTGCGAGACATCCGGCGTGCTCCAGACAGCCAAGATGGCCGTGCTGTTGACGGCAGTGCAGTTCAGGGCGGGCCCACCAAGGGGCGTGGCCGCAGGCTGCGTCAAGATGGCCGAGGACAGCCCGCTGGAGAGAGACCCGACATCATTGCTGGCCACGATGCAGTACTGGTAGTACGAGTACGCCAGCAGGCCAGAGTCCCTGTAGTTCACAGAGGTAGGGGGTAGCTGGGCAACAAGGGAGCAGCTGCTGCTCAGGTTGTCCCCGGCGACGTACTCGTCACAGCACGTGGGGAGGGAGGGGGGACGCGACGACGACGCGTTCTGAAATCCCAGCGAGTAACGCACCAATCGGTAGCTGCGGAGCGGGCCGTTGGGCTGGGTCACCCCCGCCCACGTGACGTTGGAGGTGCTGGGGCCGGTGGGCGTGGCAATGGGAGGGTCCAAGCCCACGGGACTGTCTTCCAGGGTCTGGAGGGTCGCCGTGGGTGTGGTGGTGCACCCACCCAGGGTGCACGCGCTTAGGTCAAAGGTGTACGTGGTGTAAGGTGTGAGCCCGGTGACGGTGTAGGTGTACAGTGACCCCTGGAGGGGTAGGGTGGAGATGTTGAGGGGCGTGCTCACTACCACACCGTGCTGGCTGGTCCTGGTGAGCTCGTAGAGCTGCACGACTCCATTGGGGACCAGGGGGGCTGAGAAGTATACTTGGAGTGAGGTGGAGGAAGGGTTGGAGATGTTCAGAGGTTGAAGGCCTTCAGGGGCTGAAGGGAAGAGGAGGAGGAGGAGGAGGAGGAGGAGGAGGAGGAGGAGGAGGAGAGGAGGAGAAGGAGAGGAGGAGGAGAGGAGAGGAGGAGGAGAGGAGAGGAGGAGAGGAGAGGAGGAGGAGAGGAGAGGAGGAGAGGAGAGGAGGAGAATGATTATACCATCACAGTATAGATTATCTTGTTTTCCCCCTTCAACCAACTCCTGCGGTAGTCTCCTACCACAAACAGCCTCTCCCTGGTGGAACTTGACATGTGGTACTACTAGAATGTCACACTTACATTACTAGCATAATAGCAGGCCCCTCCCCCTGGTAACAGCTGCACCCAGGTTCCACACAGGGCGTTAAAGCTTGCCAGTTATTTTACAAAGACAAGGAGAAATGGAGGGATGGAGGAATGGAGGGATCCAGGAATGGAGGGATGTAATGACCTTGAACAGGTTTCAATAGTACAATCCGAACTGAAAACATCCTTTTCAGGCACATGTCACCCCTCCTCCCTTCCCAAGTCACACACCTGCTTCTGGTGTAAGGAGACACTGAGAGGGTCCTCTGGTGGAGGCCACACTGTTTGCAGCAATCACACGATAGCAGTAGTTAGTGAACGGCCTGATCTGGGTGTCAAGGTAACTGGGGAATCCCGGGACCACTACTGTTTTCACCGCAGAGAAGTTGCCACTCCCACTTGACCTCTCCACCACGTACTCCAAGATGATCCCATTGGGCGTCTCGGGTGATCCCCATAGCAACAAGATGTCACCGGATATATCTCCCATGGCATACATGAGCTCAGGGGGACCCATGCCAGAAGGAACTGTGGAGAGAAGCAATGGCTCACGGTGGGTCACCAACACACACACCTATGCCACACCCACCTATGGTACCTCCTTATGCCACACCCACTATGGTACCTCCTTATGCCACACCCACTATGGTACCTCCTTATGCCACACCCACTATGGTACCTCCTTATGCCACACCCACTATGGTACCTCCTTATGCCACACCCACTATGGTACCTCCTTATGCCACACCCACTATGGTACCTCCTTATGCCACACCCACTATGGTACCTCCTTATGCCACACCCACTATGGTACCTCCTTATGCCACACCCACTATGGTACCTCCTTATGCCACACCCATTATGGTACCTCCTTATGCCACACCCACTATGCTTGCCTCGAATGTGTACCATACCAGAGGTATACTCCTCCCCCTCATATGAACACCACCAAGCCACCCTCAACCACACCCACCAAGCCACCCTCAACCACACCCACCAAGCCACCCTCAACCACACCCACCAAGCCACCCTCAACCACACCCACCAAGCCACCCTCAACCACACCCACCAAGCCACCCTCAACCACACCCACCAAGCCACCCTCAACCACACACCCCATACCATCTTCTGCTGTCATGGCAGACTTGTTGACACTTTCAGCACAGCCGGCTTTGGTACACACAGCTGCAGAGAAGTCATATGTCGTGAAGGGGAGGAGCCCCGTGACGTTGTAGCTAAGCACGCTTGGGGGCAGGACACCTACAAGTGCTCCATCACGGAACACGCGGAAGCTGGTCAGAATGCCGTTGGTGTGAGCAGGGAGGTCCCAGGACACTATGATGTACGTTGGACCAAAGCCCTGTACCGACACTGCATCAAACCCATCAGGAGCTGAGGGAAAGGAAAAGGAGATGACATCATATGAGGTCATCATAACACAATGACATCACAACGAGAACCCCTAATGGAAGGGTACCCTCCCCTTCTGGGCCACAATGCAACTTACAATGCAACTTACCTGTTTCTCCTGTAGTGATGTTCCCAGAAGGACCAGTTGTGCTCCCGGCAACATTAGCTGCCGTCACATACACGTTGTACTGAGTGTATGGTAACAGGTCGTTCAAGATGGCGGAGGTGTTGCTCCCAGCGTTGACCTGACGAGAGTCAGAGGCAGTGACGGTGTAGGAGAGTACAGGTCCACCAGGCAAGGAGGGAGGTGACCACTGAACCAGCAAGGAGGTGACCCCAAGGAGAGACAGGGATGGGATACCTTGGCCTTGTGGTGCTGCAAAGAGAGCGGGAGGGAAGGGGGAGGTACAGGTTAATTTATTGCTGTCACGCTAGCCCTCCCACTTATGGCAACACTTCAAATAGTTTATTAACCATTAATTTACAGCTCACTATAATCCCGATCAGCAAAATGTTTGCCCATTTAAAAAAAAAAAACAACCTGACCCCTACCACATCAAGATGGAAATAAATGATATTAAACCTGCTCGCATGTTTGATTTAAAAGTCATGATTTAGTTCATAAAAAACCCCATTAAACCCTTTGTGCCCCCAACCATTAGACCCTTTGTGCCCCCAGCCATTAGACCCTTTGTGCTCCAGCCATTAGACCCTTTGTGCTCCAGCCATTAGACCCTTTGTGCCCCCAGCCATTAGACCCTTTGTGCCCCCAGCCATTAGACCCTTTGTGCTCCAGCCATTAGACCCTTTGTGCCCCCAGCCATTAGACCCTTTGTGCCCCCAGCCATTAGACCCTTGTGCTCCAGCCATTAGACCCTTTGTGCCCCCAGCCATTAGACCCTTTGTGCCCCCAGCCATTAGACCCTTTGTGCCCCCAGCCATTAGACCCTTTGTGCCCCCAGCCATTAGACCCTTTGTGCCCCCAGCCATTAGACCCTTTGTGCCCCCAGCCATTAGACCCTTGTGCTCCAGCCATTAGACCCTTTGTGCCCCCAGCCATTAGACCCTTGCCCCAGCCATTTAGACCCTTTGTGCCCCAGCCATTAGTAACAACAATTTACCTCCAATTCCAGTCTGCACCCACAGAGGGTCACCCTGAAGGGACCCTGCACTGTTAGCAGCCACCAGCCACACCTGGTACCTAGTGTAGGGCAGCAGTCCACCCACCACTGCCACATCCCCACCTCCAGTGCTGTTGAACACTGTCCTCGTCGCCATGGTACCGGGCAGCTGCCCACCTGGAGATGCAAACAATCCCGAAGCGTACAAGATGTAAGTGACTATGCCGTTGGGTGTGGTCACGGGGTTGACGACGACCGTGAACGTGGAAGAATTTGCCCCACTGACGTTGGGGGCCAGGTAGCCCACCGGGGGGGCTTCGGCAGTCATGGCCTGGGCACGGGTACTGGAGCCACACCCCCTGACGGTACAGGCCAAGACGTTGTAGTAGTAGGTGGTGAAGGGGAGGAGGTTGACAGACAGGAAGGAGAAGGCGAGACCACTCGTCAGGTTGGTGCCGTTCTGCACCAGGGTGTAGCTGATCACAACACCGTTTGGCACCACCGGTGCCGACCAATGAACGGCTAGTGCCGTCGCGTTGACGACCGTGACGTTTGGAGCAGGCAACCCGTCAGGACTGCTCTCAATGGTTGTCACGTTGGCTACGTCGCTCTGGGTGGAGCCTCCTGCGTTGTAAGCCATGAGGCGGAAGAAGTAGACGGTGGCGGGAGAGAGACCTGTGATGGTGGTCTGGGGACTGGCGCCGCTGTACACTGCGGCCGCCTGGGTGAGCCCCGCCCCCGAGAGCTGGAAGAGGGTGTAAGTGAGGATGACACCGTTGGGCACGGCGGGGGGTTGCCACGTAGCCCCCACGCTCGTGGGACCCAGGGGGACCAGGATGGGCGGAGCTAGGCCCTGGGGACTGTCCGGGAGGGTCTGGTTGGTCGTGCTGGGGCTGGAGGCACACCCAATGGCAGTGCAGGCGTGGAGAGTGAGGGTGTACTGGTGGAAAGGAAGGAGATCTGTGATGGTCACTGAGGTGTTAAGACCGGAGAAGGTTAGGTTGCTGTCCACGTAGAGGTTGTAGAGAGTTATTACACCGTTGGGCTGAGAGGGCGGTGACCACTCCAAGAGTAGAAAGTGTGTGCCTGCGGAAACCACCACAGGAGACTGCACTCCAATTGGAACTGTGTGTGTGTGTGAGATGTATGTGCATGGTGTTTGTGATGTGTTTGTGTGTGTTGTGTGTGTGTGTGTGTGTGTTGTGTGTGTGTGTGTGTGTGTTTTGTGATGTGTGTGTGTGTTGTGTGTGTGTGTGTGTTGTGTGTGTGTTGTGTGTGTGTGTGTGTGTGTGTGTGTGTGTGTGTGTGTGTGTGTTGCATGTATGCATGCCATATGCATGTTCAAGCGTATTGAAAAGAATGGTTAAATAATACATGTTGGTTCAACATGATGGGAAGTCTCCTGGTACATACCAGACTCCAGTGTGCTGATGGCAACAGTAGGGCCCCACCCCTGGGCTACAGCGGTAGATGCTGCTATGGATACCAAATATGTAGTTGCTGGTTGCAATCCTGTTACCGTTGCCTGTAATGCCATCTGCGGGGCAGTCACGTCGATGAGAGTGGTCTGGGGACCTCCAGAGGGTGAGGCAAGGCCCACTGTGCTATAGGGTGTGGCTAGAACGGAGTAGGACGTCACCAAGCCATTGGTCTGAGAGGGAGGTTGCCATGTGACTGAGATGGAAGTGCTGGTTGCCACGGTCACATTTGGAAGTGGCACACCAGAAGGAGCTAAAGAGATAGGGAGGAGGGGAAGGAAGGTGAGGAGGGGAGGATGAGGAGAGGGAGGGAGATATGAGATCAAGGTAGGAAAGAGAACAGGATGGTAGAGGACAGAGGTGGGTATAGAGGTGATGGTAGAGGACAGAGGTGGGTATAGAGGTGATGGTAGAGGACAGAGGTGGGTATAGAGGTGATGGTAGAGGACAGAGGTGGGTATAGAGGTGATGGTAGAGGACAGAGGTGGGTATAGAGGTGATGGTAGAGGACAGAGGTGGGTATAGAGGTGATGGTAGAGGACAGAGGTGGGTATAGAGGTGATGGTAGAGGACAGAGGTGGGTATAGAGGTGATGGTAGAGGACAGAGGTGGGTATAGAGGTGATGGTAGAGGACAGAGGTGGGTATAGAGGTGATGGTAGAGGATAGAGGTGGGTATAGAGGTGATGGTAGAGGACAGAGGTGGGTATAGAGGTGATGGTAGAGGACAGAGGTGGGTATAGAGGTGATGGTAGAGGACAGAGGTGGGTATAGAGGTGATGGTAGAGGACAGAGGTGGGTATAGAGGTGATGGTAGAGGACAGAGGTGGGTATAGAGGTGATGGTAGAGGACAGAGGTGGGTATAGAGGTGATGGTAGAGGACAGAGGTGGGTATAGAGGTGATGGTAGAGGACAGAGGTGGGTATAGAGGTGATGGTAGAGGACAGAGGTGGGTATAGAGGTGATGGTAGAGGATAGAGGTGGGTATAGAGGTGATGGTAGAGGACAGAGGTGGGTATAGAGGTGATGGTAGAGGACAGAGGTGGGTATAGAGGTGATGGTAGAGGACAGAGGTGGGTATAGAGGTGATGGTAGAGGACAGAGGTGGGTATAGAGGAGACAAGAAATGTGATAAATACATATGATCCATAAGACAAATCTGAAAATGAGTCAGATCAAATATACCTCTTCACCCTCCTCCCACTCCTCCTTCCCCCAGTTAACTCACCTCCCTCCTGGGTCATGGCCAATGTCCAGGAGCTCCTTGCTGAGTCAGCAGAGTTCTCTGCTGAGACACTGTACAAGTACTCTAAGCAATGTGAGAGAAGCCAATGACCACAGATACAACATGGAAAGGCATGAATAAGGAAGGTTACCATGAATACAATGAAACAACAATATCAATACAACCACCTGCATATAAACACACCCAAACACAGCGCAATGAGGGTTTCCACACATGAATATACACTATGCACTTAGCAACCAAGTTTTGTCACCACAACACCATAACTGACCAGTGAAGGCATCCAGCCTGCTATCAGTTAGTGATGTCAGAAGGTAGGCGGGGACAGACGTCACAGGAGGGTACCCACAGGTGCTGCCTTGCTGCACAGAGGTTCCTTCTGGGCACCCATCAAGCCTCACAAGGTGGGAGGTGGCCACCTCCATTGGCACCACGGTGCCATTCAGGGACACAGAGGGGACCAGACAGCCGCTGTAAGGCGTCGCCACGTCCACGCCCAGCTGCTCCACCCAGTCGTACCCGCTCGACGTGTGGGGAAACCCCCCAAAGTAGACCTCGGCAGTCAACTCGGGGATGGTGAGAGTGGAGATGGAGGTGGTGTGAACTGTGTCAACAGTGAGGGTGAGGGTTCCCAGGGCCTGCTCCAGCACCACAGAGTGCCAAAGCCCGTCGCAGATGTTCCCGCCAATCGGCGGGGACTCGGACACGCTACCGTCGACGTAAGCGCTCAACACGGCCGATGAGTTCCTAAGCTGGACGGACAGGAAGTTTGCTGGTCCCAGCATGGCAAGGAGGAGCCCCTTTGAGTCTGTGGTGCGGATGTCCAGCCCGATCTCCAGGTACGTTGTCGTGCTCCACCTGTTGCCGAGGACGGGGGCAAGGTACCCTCCCCCAAGGAAGGCCACGCCCCTCACCAGGCCGACCGGGCACCCCTGCTGTGGTAGCCCCACCCCTTGGTGGGGGTCCGTCTGCGCAGAGAGGGAGAGTGGGTTCCTGTTGAGGGTGACGTTGAACAGGCACCCAGAAAACGAAAATCCGTTCAGAGTGCCGTCTGGGTAAGACGCCCCCCCGTTGACGGAGGTGTGGGGAACATTGGAGGGTATCCCTCCAACGTAGAAGGCAGAGGCCGGCCCCAGCACCTGGCTGGTCCCAGGGGACTGACCTACGCCCACGTACAGGTCATCCACGGAGATGGTCCCTTGTTGTCCAACCTGAGAGATGGCCACAGCGTGCCACTGTCCGTCGTTGAAGGTCCTTGTTGTGTTGGGTCTGATGGCCACCGGCCCCGAGCCCAGGTCGTATATCAGCCAGGGCAACCCATAACGAAGCTCCACCCCCAGGAAGTCAGTCTGTGCGCCGTTGATCTGGTAGAACAGCGTGGCGTCAGGACTGTAAGTACGGAACTGGACCGTGGCCTGGTTGACGAAGCCGTTGAGGAATACCTGACCACTGGTAGTGGTGAAATTGGCCATACCCGTGCCGTCAAAGGAAGTCCCCACCTCCCTGGACCGGGACTGGAGGCTGGGGACTCGACGGGACAAGGTGTAGGCAGTGATGTTGCCGTTGGGTTGGAGAGGTGGGTCCCATCTGAGGGACACAGAGGAGGAGGTGGAGTTGAGGACGAGGGGCGGAGCTTGCCCCACTGGAGCTGAGGGTACAGAGATGAAATTACAAGGAAACTTTGTTGAACAGATGGGGAGGGGAGGAGGGTATTCATTGGAAGCAGGGAAACGTGAATGGACGGATGCACGGGAGAGTGGGGGGCATGCATGCATGGGGGATAAAAATGGATGGGGGGTATGTATACATGAGGGCATGCATGCAAGGGGGGCAATAATGGATGGGAGGCACGCATGCACACAAATGTAACACACAATGACATACACATGTATTTGAGGATAAGGGTTACAGTAGAAGACATAAGGACTACAGTAAAAGACATAAGGACTACAGTAGAAGACATAAGGGCTACAGTAGAAGACATAAGGACTACAATAGAAGACATACGGACTACAGTAGAAGACATAAGGACTACAGTAAAAGACATAAGGACTACAGTAGAAGACATAAGGACTACAGTAGAAGACATAAGGACTACAGTAGAAGACATAAGGACTACAGTAGAAGGCATAAGGACTACAGTAGAAGACATAAGGACTACAGTAGAAGACATAAGGACTACAGTAAAAGACATAAGGACTACAGTAGAAGACATAAGGACTACAGTAGAAGACATAAGGACTACAGTAGAAGACATACGGACTACAGTAGAAGACATAAGGACTACAGCAGAAGACATAAGGACTACAGTAGAAGACATAAGGACTACAGTAGAAGACATAAGGACTACAGTAGAAGACATAAGGACTACAGTAAAAGACATAAGGACTACAGTAGAAGACATAAGGACTACAGTAGAAGACATAAGGACTACAGTAGAAGACATACGGACTACAGTAGAAGACATAAGGACTACAGTAGAAGACATAAGGACTACAGTAGAAGACATAAGGACTACAGTAGAAGACATAAGGACTACAGTAGAAGACATAAGGACTACAGTAGAAGACATAAGGACTACAGTAGAAGACATAAGGACTACAGCAGAAGACATAAGGACTACAGTAGAAGACATACGGACTACAGTAGAAGACATAAGGACTACAGTAGAAGACATAAGGACTACAGTAGAAGACATAAGGACTACAGTAGAAGACATAAGGACTACAGTAGAAGACATACGGACTACAGTAGAAGACATAAGGACTACAGCAGAAGACATAAGGACTACAGCAGAAGACATAAGGACTACAGTAGAAGGCATAAGGACTACAGTAGAAGACATAAGGACTACAGTAGAAGACATAAGGACTACAGTAGAAGACATAAGGACTACAGTAGAAGACATAAGGACTACAGTAGAAGACATAAGGACTACAGTAAAAGACATAAGGACTACAGTAGAAGACATAAGGACTACAGTAAAAGACATAAGGACTACAGTAGAAGACATAAGTACTACAGTAGAAGACATAAGGACTACAGTAGAAGACATAAGTACTACAGTAGAAGACATAAGGACTACAGTAGAAGACATAAGGACTACAGTAGAAGACATAAGGACTACAGTAGAAGACATAAGGGCTACAGTAGAAGACATAAGGACTACAGTAGAAGACATAAGGGCTACAGTAGAAGACATAAGGACAACAGTAGAAGACATAAGGACTACAGTAGAAGACATAAGGACTACAGTAGAAGACATAAGGACTACAGTAGAAGACATAAGGACTACAGTAGAAGGCATAAGGACTACAGTAGAAGACATAAGGACTTCAGTAGAAGACATAAGGGCTACAGTAGAAGACATAAGGGCTACAGTAGAAGACATAAGGACTACAGTAGAAGACATAAGGACTACAGTAGAAGACATAAGGACTTCAGTAGAAGACATAAGGACTACAGTAGAAGGCATAAGGACTACAGTAGAAGACATACGGACTACAGTAGAAGACATAAGGACTACAGCAGAAGACATAAGGACTACAGCAGAAGACATAAGGACTACAGTAGAAGGCATAAGGACTACAGTAGAAGACATAAGGACTACAGTAGAAGACATAAGGACTACAGTAGAAGACATAAGGACTACAGTAGAAGACATAAGGACTACAGTAGAAGACATAAGGACTACAGTAAAAGACATAAGGACTACAGTAGAAGACATAAGGACTACAGTAAAAGACATAAGGACTACAGTAGAAGACATAAGTACTACAGTAGAAGACATAAGGACTACAGTAGAAGACATAAGTACTACAGTAGAAGACATAAGGACTACAGTAGAAGACATAAGGACTACAGTAGAAGACATAAGGACTACAGTAGAAGACATAAGGGCTACAGTAGAAGACATAAGGACTACAGTAGAAGACATAAGGGCTACAGTAGAAGACATAAGGACAACAGTAGAAGACATAAGGACTACAGTAGAAGACATAAGGACTACAGTAGAAGACATAAGGACTACAGTAGAAGACATAAGGACTACAGTAGAAGACATAAGGACTACAGTAGAAGGCATAAGGACTACAGTAGAAGGCATAAGGACAACAGTAGAAGACATAAGGACTACAGTAGAAGACATAAGAGTAATGAGCAAAGCATAGAACTTGTGTGTCCTGCTAAAAAAAAGCCTATTAATTGAAGATTCAAACATCTTTACGCACTATTTAAAATGCGGGTGGCAACCCTGGGGCAAAATCACCTGATCTAAAAACACACATCACACGTGCACACACACATATACACACATATACACACACACCACATGTGCACACACACACACACTTACCACTAGCCAGTGTTGTGACAGAGGAGACACCACTAGCCTGACAGCCAGCAGACGTGCAAGCCTCTACCACAAAGCTATACTGTGTCGCAGGTAGCAGGTCCTGGACCACAAAGCTACCTGGGACACCCGAGGTGGTCAGACGGACCCTTCCTAGGCCAGATACAGTGTACACGTTGTAGGCAGTGATGAGCCCGTTAGGAACTGAAGGGTTAAACCACCTCACACTGACAGAGGAAGAGGAGAGTGCTAGAAGCTGGGGATTTGGAACACCTGAGGGCGCTGTGTAAGGGGAAGAGAGAGAGAAAATGGAGGGGTGTGAGTGTGTGTTCATCTCTTGTACATACATATCCTGGACACATGCAGTGGGTGGGGCTTATCAACACACACAACCAATCAAAATGATCCCACATGTCAAACGATGCCATAATGATACATAAAACACTCACATGGGCTGGGCATGCTAAACACACGACACTTTACCTGTTTCATTTGTCGTCCCTGCCGTCCAATCACTTTGGGCTCCCCCCCCCACAGTGTACGACACTACAGCAAACTGGAACGTTGTAAAAGGGACCAGCCCTCCCACGACCAGCGAGAACACGGCAGCCCCCACGGACTGCACAAGCACACCATTGCCCGAGAAGGGCACCTCCCTCTTCCTCACGTCGTACTGGATCAGCAGGCCGTTAGGACTGGTGGGCGTGGTCCACTCCACCCTCACGGCAGTCGAATTCAGTGCGGTCACGACGGGAGGAGTCTGCAATCTGGGTGCAGCCTGCAACGTCTGGACGCTGACAGAGCTGCTCTGGCCACACCCACCAGACGTACAGGCCCGCACCATCAGCGCGTAAGCGGTGTACGGCAGCAGGCCGTACACCACAGTGCTCAGAGTGAGCCCGCCAATCGCCACGGTGACGTTGTTCGATCCTCCTCCACCCATCACAACGAGTTCGTACCGAGAGACGACGCCGTTGGGTTGAAGGGGAGGAACCCAAGAGGCAGAGACGGATGTGGCATTGAGCACCGTCACGTTGGGCGGGGCCAACCCTTGCGGGATGCCAGGGAGGGTGGTGGCAGAGACGGGGTAGCTCACGGTGCGTCCAACCACGTTGACTGCCTCGATGGCATAGGTGTAAGAGGTGTAGGGGAGGAGCCCTGTGTCGTTGTAGACCAGCTGCGACGTGTTGGTCACCGCGGCGCCGTTACGATAGACGGTGTAGTACAGTATTACTCCTCTTGGATCCTCCGGGGGTAGCCAGTTGAGGGCAATGACGGTGCTGCTCAGGAGAGTGAGGTTGGCGGGCCCTTGTTGTTGTGGGGCTGAGGGAGGGGGAGGAAGGGTTATGATGGTTATCATGATTAGGTTTAAATAGGAGCAAAATAAAAAAGGATTGTCACACCCCCTAGCCACACCTCTCCCCACATGTAAGCCCACACTCAACATACACACTCACCCACACTAACAGACTGATAACCAAACACCCACACACACCCACACGCAAACACACCCACACACACACGCAAACAAACACCCACACACACCCACATGCAAACAAACACCCACACGCAAACAAACACACCCACAAACACACCAACACAGCCACATGCAAACAAACTCTCCGACACCCACACTCATACCTGCCGTGCAACCAAAGGGATTATTGGCATCAAGGAGCTGGAAATCAGTTACACACGTGCTGCAGTTCACTCCAGTGACGTAACGCTTACACAAGCAGGCACCAGTGGAGGAGTTGCACACACCAGACAGGCTACCTGCTGTGGCACAGCCACAAGGACGACAGCTGAGTGCGCAAAGGAATGAGAACGCATCAAATATAGACCGCGGTTGGACAAAATAAAGTTTCACCATACCTCGGAAACCCCCAGTATCCGGATAGACATTGGCTGCAGTTCGATCCCGTCAACCAGGGACTTATGCACGTGCACGCACCCGTCGTGTCGTTGCACGCGCTGCTGACGGATCCCTGGGGGTTGCACCCGCAAGGCTTGCACCCGCCGCCACCCGCGGGGATGTAGTATCCGCTGACGCACGTGTCGCAGTTCAGACCCGTGGCCCAGGGCAGGCAGCTGCACTTCGACGTGACCGGGTCGCAGGCAGGTCTCGACGCGTTGAGGTTCGGCGCGAAGCAGTTGCAAGGGGAGCAGCCGGAGGGGTCGGCGGAAGTGGGGCCCGTGTAGCCGGCGGGACAGGTGTCGCAAGTCCTTCCGGTGACGGCGGACTTGCACGGGCATTGTCCGCTTGTCGGGTCGCAGGACTGGTTCGCGGAGCCGGCGGAACTGCACAGACACGGGCCGCACGTGGGGAAGCTGTAGTATCCGCTAACACAGGCGTCACACGTGGGTCCGCCGACGTTGGCGTTGCACGGGCAGGCTCCCGTTACGGAGTCGCATTGTGGCGACGCGGATCCTTGCGAGGAACAGGAGCACGGCTGGCAACCGGAGACCGAAAATCCGTAGTAACCGAGTAGGCACTGGTCGCAACGCGCTCCGCCGACTCCAGGTTTGCACGTGCACTGTCCAGTAGTAGAGTTGCAGCTGGTGGTGGAGACGGAACCCACGGAATTGCACCCGCATGAGATGCAACCATCAGGATTCGAGGCATTCAACCACGCGGTACCCGGTAGACACTGGTCGCAGTTCCTACCTCCAACGTTTACTTTGCAAGTGCAATTGCCTGTTGCCGGATCGCACGTGAGATTTTTGGCGCCAATGGAGTTGCACGTGCACTGAGTGCAGCCGCTTGGATTGCTGGCGCTCAAGCCGTAGTATCCAACACTACACGTTCCACAGGTGCGACCGACCACGTTTGTTTTGCAAAAACACTGGCCCACGATGGCACCAGCTACTGCCTGGCTCTGTTGTTGAGGATTAAAATAACATGGTTATTACAATTTATACGTGTTGTTTGTTATAGTTGCCCATAGTTTAAAGTTAGGCGTAAACTAAGGTGATAATGCTTATTAAATTGTATATACATGTAATTTCGGGATCGAAAGTTTTTTGTTCAACATGGGAGCTGCAGTTGACTTTAGTTTTATCACACTACTCCATTTGCTGAATAAAATTGTACAGCCACATCCAGGATTGACTGTCACAGTATTCACGTTAACCGTGCGTGTGCCAAATCATCCACCTCTCACCTTCACACAGTCTCCACTGTCAGTCACACCGGCAGGAACACAGTCGCATGCCACGCAGGGTGTGGGATCAGTTGGAGTGACATTCACTGGTCGGTAGTACCCAAAAATGCAGGTATCGCAGTAGCGACCAGCTGAGTGGGTGACAGAGATTGGAACGATCAAGTTAATCAAGTGATGGGGAAGGGGAGGGAGATGGTTATTAATTACCAGTGTAACTGTCACAGTTGTCACACACTCCACCACCGCCTAGGTCATAGCTTGTGGGATTGGTATCCTGCGCAGCATCATAGTGGCAGCTGCTAGCGTGGTTATTGCACGTGCATGGTTTGCATGGGTAGCCATTGGTGGTGGTACCGTAGTACCATGGCTTATCGTTGTAGAGGGGAAGGCACCTTTCACACTGTCATCAAAGTGGGTGGGGAAGGAGGGGGGGGAGGGATCAAACGGTCAAGATCAACAAGATTATGTGCTCATTACAAACTGACGTTGTTTCCATTAGTGTTGTGTATGCACTCGCATACTGAAGTCAGGTCAGTCCCACACCTGCTGGCATGTCCATTGCAAGCACACCTGCATTGTAAAAATGAACAAATACGTACCGAAGAGAGTGAGTGAGTGGGTAGGAGAGACAGATAGAGAGAGAGGGGGGGGGAGGGGGGGGAGGGGGGGGGGAGAGAGGATGAAGTGACTTGAGAGAGCAGAAAAGCAGCAGACACACCTACCTTCCTGCAACAGTGATCTCCTGGATACTGTAATACAGATGTTGGGGATATGTAGAAGTGTTGAAGTAGTCCACCATCTTTATCTGTAGGTCGGATGCTGATATGAACGTCCTCAGAGCTGGGCTGGTGTCGAGGTTGAAAGCCCTCACAGACTGGTCAACCAGATTTAGCCGAACAGTTACCCCGTATGTGGGAGATTGCCTGGAGGTAAAAGAAGAACTTGTGGACCGGACTTCTGATAATGTTACTTATGGCTCTAATGAGTCATCATCCATACGCATGTATATAAAATGGCAGCCAACCAACCAGATAATTCCAACTTACGATGATGCAGTCGTTATACAGTTGGCACTGTCTGCAGCTGTGATGGCTCCATTGTTTGGCAAACCAAAGTACCTCATGCAATCATCTGCATAGTACTGGACAGGATAAAAAGTTTTCCCTCCATCCCTTGATGTTTCAACGATGGCTGCTTTGGGCCTTGGTGATCCATATACAAAATTGACAAAAACAATCTGTGCATTAAAGGAGAAAAAAAAAGAAAGGCAACTGTTATGCTATGTTGAATGATAAATCTGGAGCAGAAAGCAGGTAAAGTAAAGGAAGAGACGTGCAAAGGGATATGAAAGCTAGACAGAGGAGAGAGAATACGTGTGTGTCCACCTCATAAAGTGAGTTGGTAAGGTGTGCTGTGATGTCCAGTTCTGAAGCACGTCCAATACTTGATATCCATGAGTTAGTTATTGTCAGATCATTAATGTACCCCACAGGGTGGGAGAGACTGTTGATCCTTGAGACGGTCCCACGGTTGGGCATCCCTGTCCCTGGGTTCTGGATGCAAATCCCTTCTGTAGTGGTGGGACTATCTGTTGGGTGAGATGGCGGACACCGACAGTTGGTACTCAAATGGAGGTATGGTAGTGTTCCCGTGACGACCTCTGTGACCTCCCTGTTTATAAGTTTTTATAAAGTAAAAGATGCAGAGAAAGTCGACTACAGACCTTTGTGGGAGGGCTTGTGAGTAGAAGTACACCTCCTGCATTAGACCACTGAAGGATCCTAGTCCTGTTTATGGTGCGCATGCGTGGAGCAGAAAAAAAAATATGTACATGCCATGATGCAAAGCGTAACGCCGCACAGTACTGTAGGCATGGTCTACACAATGCAAAACTTACCTCCATACCCCTGGCCTATCAGAACGTCTCCGCTCTGGTCCGCGATGGTACTTCCTAGGCCAACTGCATACACGAACGTTCCGTTAACGTAGAAGGATACGTCTTGTTGATAGGCGGTCACTGCGATGTGGTGCCAATAGCCAGGCGTAAGCGATAAGCTGCCCACCGGACCGGCTGAATACAGGGAGAGGTAGTACAGCACAACGCTGGACTTATTCACCGCGATGGCGTAATTCGCCGCGGGCTTGTAAATCAATACACTGCGGGAACAGGAACAAGTGAAAGACAGCAGCAGATAACAACACTGATGTATATATATATATATATATACCCTGTGTTTCCATCGTTTTGCCGTATCCAAGCTGTAAAGGAGAATCCGTTACTGCCGACTAGCGGTGCAATGTTCGAAGGAACAGTGATATTGGATGCCGTGAACGAGAACGCCGTTGCGGAGCTGCCCGATCTGCCTGGGGCTGTGACCACCCCGCTACCGAGGATCCCGTTTGCCGTGATATTAAAGGGCGCCGGAGAGCTAGATGCGAAGGGACACGTCCCGTTGCAGACGGCAGAGTTGCAGTTTGGTGCAAGGGACGCGGTTGCATTGGTAGAGTAGACACAATAGGGTTGCGCATTCGGCGTGCCACACTCCGAGGTGGAAGAAATAGGCCTGTACTTAGAGACATCAACAATAGGTGGATACTGCCCAAGTATTTGCCCTAAGGAGACAGTTACTCCGGCTAAAAAAATTCCCAGTGATGCTGGAGAAAACCTCATTGCAGAAGATCTCGAGTCCTGCAAGAAGCACGAATATCTCTGAGTATTGAATCTTTCTTAGTTAAGCATTCACTTCCCAATGGCGCTTGAAGGGGGCGTGATAACAGGGGGCGTTGACCGAAATTATGGCAACACCCTGCTTTTGAAATCACGCATGCGCACCACGTAAAGATGGGAAAGGAGCGAGATACGGAGGGGTCTGAAGCAGCTATTGAGCATTCGACCGGAGAAATATTTGAAGAAACTCCTCTGGAAAGGGCTGTGTTCACCTACATCAGCTATGCCATTTTGATATTCTTCGGTTACATTGCTGACTTCTTGCGGAAGGTTGGTTTGAAGTCGGAAGGCCCCTACGGAGCGGCTCTGAAGAAAGAAGTGAGTACCTTCGAAGAATGCGTTAGATAATGATAGCAGAAAGGTTGGAAGCGTGGAGTTGGCCGCTTAGTATGCAAAGTAATAAGGCGAAGTCAGCTAGGTGGAAGAATTACAATATCCCGCGTTTTTTTTTTTTTTCTCCTAACTTTCAGGACCTATTCAAAATGGGCCTGGACTTTGAAAGGTTTTATACACGCAACCTGTATAGGAGAATCCGTGACTGCTGGAACAGACCCGTCTGTTCCAACCCTGGGCCATACATAGACCTTGTGGACCGCTACAGTGAAGATGACAACTGGACTTACAAGTGAGTAGGCCCCCCTCCCTCACACCCACCTTTCCTGTGGAGTTGGAATTTATTGTGTAATGTGGGCGTAAGTGGGCAAGTGTTGGTAGTATGGGGGTGGAGGTCAAATTGTCGCGTGTGGGCGGGCACGTCTTCCTCGCACCTGGCCTTCAATTGGACGGTCCTTTGTTATCTTAACCTCAACCTTGGTCTCTTCAAGTGAATGGCTGTGTTAATTGCATTTGCTCGGTGGGCTTTACTAAGAACAATACCATGGAGCGTTAATTTAGTAATATGGGTGGGCCTATGTGAGAATAACAGTGACCAGAACTGGAGGTATGGCTGCACCTCTTCTGGGTTTCTGTGTTGTGTGTAGGAGGGGGGAAACTGTTCAGCACAACCTCTCCAAGCAGTCTCCCACCACCCACCCTCTCCCCCTGCCTCTCTTGCATCACATCCACATCTTGGATTTTCAGTGAAAAATCTGCATTGTGGGGCAGTGTTAAGTGACAAGTGTTTTTGATGTTTGTACGGACATACAGACTTTTTAGATGGCCCAGTTGTTTTGTTCTGCCGCTAGTGCCACTAATAACCACGCACTGGTGGGAGAACAAGTTCAAAATCCAATTTGCGAATTGTAGGGGGCAAATTTACACATTTTACAGCCAAAGTGATTATTTGGATCAGTGCACACAGGGTTAAATGGGTGAAGCTGAATTCCAAAGTCATCAACTAGTCGTATCCCCTTAGCGGCAGTAATTGAAACATTATGTAACACATAATAATTGACGCTCTAAACCCTAATGGCGTGGCCAGATGTGCTGGAATAAATTGTGAGGCATATTTAGTAACCATATTAATGATAGATTGAACAAACGCCTGCATGTAGGCGAAAAGTTCTGTTTTAGCCTACACATAGGCGTTTTATTGCGACCTATGGTCCTCGCATTCAATGGCATATAAAACTTCGAACTCGAATAATGTAACACTTAAGCATAGAGCTTCGTTTTAAATCTGCCTTGGAGCACACTCAACCATCGGCTCTTTAGATACACGATCAAGATGGTGGAGCGTACAAAAATTGCCCACGATCTTGATGACAAAGTTGGAAATCGTCGTGTGTGGGTGGCAAAAAGAGTTTAAATTATATCTGCCTAAAAATTGAAGAATGCTTCTAGCAAGTTTTTTGTAAATCAGAACAACTCGAGCTAAATGGGGGCATGCCCCAGCCAGAGTGTACGTAGCACTAGCAGCATGCTGGCGTTGTTTTCTGCCACCACTTGGCAAGTAGCCCTCATTGCTATATTGATTGTTGTTATTTCACGCGTTGGCTGTCTGTTCATTTGTTGGAATTAAGTGATTTGTAATGCCTACATGTAGGTTAACGCGCCTATGCGTGGGTTAAGATATAACATTAAATCGTGATTTTTAAAATGTGAGTTTGTAGATTAGGGAGAGGGTTGGTATGATGTTAGTGCTGTGAATCATCTTCATCAGAAAGAATGATGTGGATGTGTTCATGTAAATATGTTGTCATGGTTATATTTTTTGTGAAAATAATATGCCTAAGCGATAGGTGTAGAGTATTGGATCAAAAAAAGTTGTAGCAAAAATTAAACTTTTAACTTGACATCTGAGAATATCTCCAGCAGTTCCATTGTACCATATTTATGTTACACCAGTTCTTCATATTTCCCTGTAGTAGAAATTATGACCCACTTGTCACATGATCGTCTATCCCATCTCAGAGCATAATTTAGGGGTGGCCATTGGCCATTTTTTCATTTTGTACTTGCAATAATGGTATTTATGGCATGAGCGCGTGAGGTAGAAATAGGCACATACACGCACACGGTTCTGTGAGTAATTTAGATGCACTCACACAATCTTGAGTTATGCAAGTGCAAAAATTAACGCAGACACTGTTCATTTCAGACACGTGCACTGTTAAGTATTGGGGTGTAAATGGACGACCATATTTATTATGGCCATTTGCCTCTGCATCTACCCCATCCCTGCCACAGTATCATAAATTCGTGTGGCCTGACTTGATTATGTAATCACTTAGTCGGTTCACACATGGCTTCACTGTTTAAATAGAGGTAATGATTTTAGCACTATAGCAGCACCCAGTAAATCTGGTCTAGCACCCTGTGGTCTGTGATCTGGTGCTATAGCAGCACCTGGTGATCTTTGTGGTCCGGTGCTAAGCAGCACCTGGTGATCTTTGTGGTCTGGTGCTATAGCAGCACCTGGTGATCTTTGTGGTCCAGTGCTATAGCAGCACCTGGTGATCTTTGTGGTCTGGTGCTAAGCAGCACCTAGTGATTTTTGTGGTCTGGTGCTATAGCACCACCTAGTGATTTTTGTGGTCTGGTACTATAGCACCACCTAGTGATTTTTGTGGTCTGGTACTATAGCAGCACCTAGTGATCTACTATGGCAGCACCTGATCTTAGTGATTTGGTGGTGTAACAGCACCTGGTGATTGGCCCTTCTGGTATACTGTAGAACTTGTCTTAACTTTGATGTCTTTGATGGCACGGTTTCCTTTTGCAAATGACTGCTGTTAACTCATGCCCACAATCTCCTTGGTACTATTCTCCCAAGACAGTCCTGGTTTGCTTACTTGACCTGTATGTTGATCTAATAGGCACAACTTGTAACAATGGTTGTTTAGTTGTATTGTCCCTGAAGGACAAGCTCCTAGCTGATGTTAATGCTGGAGTGAAAGGTTGTGAGCCTAATTACAAGATCTTATTGATTCAATGTGCAAAGTATTCTAATTTTATTTCTGACATCACATTATTTATTAAGAACTCCTAAAACATCTCTGATCACAAATACTTTCCCTTGTAACCCGTCTCCCAGATCGAGCCTCCCTTTCCTTATGTCATCCGGCCAATGCCCTTCTTTCCATAGGAACACGGGCACCACCACTCGTACCATGAACCTTGGTTCTTACAACTACCTGGGATTTGGGGAGTGCAAAGGACCCTGTGCTGAGGCTTCCATAAGGACCACATATGAGTATGGAGTTGGGTGCAGCAGTGCTAGGAGAGACCTGGGTGAGTCACTGTGAGTATGGAGGGGCTAGGAGAGACCTGTGTGAGTCGTTGTGAGTATGGAGGGGCTAGGAGAGACCTGTGTGAGTCATTGTGAGTATGGAGGGGCAAGGAGAGACCTGGGTGAGTCATTGTGAGTATGGAGGGGCAAGGAGAGACCTGTGTGAGTCATTGTGAGTATGGAGGGGCAAGGAGAGACCTGGGTGAGTCATTGTGAGTATGGAGGGGCAAGGAGAGACCTGTGTGAGTCATTGTGAGTATGGAGGGGCTAGGAGAGACTTGGGTGAGTCATTGTGAGTATGGAGGGGCTAGGAGAGACTCCCAAGGGTGAGTCACTGTGAGTATGGAGGGGCTAGGAGAGATCTGGGTGAGTCACTGTGAGTATGGAGGAGCTAGGAGAGACCTGGGTGAGTCACTGAGTATGGAGGGGCTAGGAGAGACCTGGGTGAGTCATTGTGAGTATGGAAGGGCTAGGAGATACCTCCTGAGTGTATATACTTGCATACTGCTTCTCTATGGGAGCATGGATAAGTGCTGAGGGCCACCTTGTGTATGTTTAGCGCAGATGGTGTTGGGTTTCCCTTTGGATGGGCTGCACACCTCAGGAAGTACACGGGAGTGATAGTTGTACAAAGAGCTGCCTTATCTTAGCCCCATAAAGAGGGATTTGGGGGGGGGGGGGGGGGGATCTTTTAAGTACCAGATACAGAAAGACCCTGCCCTTCAAGATGTGGCTAGCTATGACTAGGCTTTTTTTTCTTACTACCTTTGAGGTCAAAAGAAGCGTTGCGAACTTCTCCTCACAGTTTTTAAACATTTGTTGCTTAGTAATGAAGTGTTGTTCAAAATTAAAAACGTAGTAATAAATACAACAGCAATACTTATAGTTATAAACCCCTAGAACAGAATCCCCTAAAAGTCACTAGATGGAGCAGAAATGAGTGTTCCTAAGATAGTCAGGCTGCATTGCCCCTTTGAACAGCCACTGAAAGGTGCTGGATGGAGTAGGAAATATTGGCTTCTGGTCTCACCAGTTGTGGCTGATAACCTGTGACCTAGGTCCTTCAGAAAGGTCAGAGAAAGAGGACCAAGTGCTCATGGCGTTTCATAAGCTATCGGGGTGAAGCATATGGCATGGCGTTCCACCAAATAAGCGTACTTGACCTTCTTCAGGTCCTCCACCTGACTAGCGATAGCACCTGCTGCCGTAGTGGACTGTGGCAGGAGAGAGGGAGCATAGGTATCGCAACAGGTGGCATTCAAAATGTTTGTGAATAATAATACCTTCTGTGTTTAATAGAAATCTCTTTGTTGTGAACGTTGGTTCCAGTAAGAACTCGTATTTTTTCGTCTTCCCAGAATGACCAATGAGAATTAGTTGCCTTAACCTTAATTGCCAAATTCTTGGATCAAAACGAAGTCAAAATGAGGTAAAAAATAAAACAGCTGGAGCCCATGGTATGCTCATTTATCCTGCTATAATTGTTTTTGTTCCAAAATGGCAGTATCAATATTTCGTCATTAGATTTAGCACCTACTTGGATGAGCAACATTTGATTCTAACATGTTACGTGTTATTTTTTTCTTTTTTAAAAAGCTTGTAGTATTTCCCAAATGTTTGCCAATAACCATAGAGATTGTTGCCATGAAATGAGGCGTGAACGCAAATTTTTCCAGGAAGGAGCCCTAGAAGTAGGCACATGTGATCAGGCCATTGTGACTCCATTGTGACCCAGCTGATGTTCAGTGTGTAGGGAAAAAGCTGTTACTGCTAGGTGTATACTTATCTATTTCCTTTAGACAATGACCACATCTTTCCTTGGAAATGTGTTGGTCTATGGCAACTATAATCACCAGGTGCGTTCTTAGCAGCTTCATGTGTATCCTTTGTCTCTTCTGCTGAAACATGTACTACACATCAAACGCTCTGTGATACAGAGACTAAGGCAGGAAGCAAAGTGCAGGTTATTGGTGACATGGGAGGGGAGGGACACCAGCAATGACATGGGGAGCTCCAGCAATGACTTGGGGGGGGGGGGGGGGGGGAGAGGGGACACCAGCAATGATGTGGTGTGTATATAACACCTCTGGTTGATATCACACTCGCTTTATGTAACACCCCTGGTTAATACCACTTATTAAAAAAAAAAACAGCATCACATGTAGTACTTCCTTTATATACTTATCCTGCTGGTTAAACGTATGCATACATGGACGTTACGTGTAATGGCTACCAGCATTTGCCGTTTACCTCACAACCATAGTAAAGCAGTGGACAAGCCAAGTGGGCGGGGCAACTTAATTGAATGGTCAAAAGTTCTGAAGGATTAAAAAACTGTTAGTTGTAGTCATTAGAGTTCAAGGCAAGTCCCTGTGTGTGTGTGTGTGTGTGTGCGGTCTCATGGCTTGCTTTTATGGGTGTGGCCTTGGACCAAATTGTCCAGAACTTTATTTAATCAATTGTCTAACCGTAAGGCTATCTGATGTTGGAAAGATATTTTGATGGGGTGTGGTCTATGAGAACATGCTGGCTATCGCTAAATGATGGGGTGTGGTCTATGGGAACATACTGGCTATCGCTAAATGCCTTTAGCTGTGTCTTCAGGTTAGTGCCACCTAAGCCAAGCCTCTGCACTTAACCAGGGTTATCTTTGATACCAGCCTAACTGGAGCCAGTTGATGTGTCCTCTGTGGGTAGTCCCAACATGCTGTGGTGTGCCTTATGAGAGGACTACCCCAACATGCTGTGGTGTGCCTTATGAGAGGACTATCCCAACATGCTGTGGTGTACCTTATGAGAGGACTACCCCAACATGCTGTGGTGTGCCTTATGAGAGGACTACCCCAACATGCTGTGGTGTGCCTTATGAGAGGGCTACCCCAACATGCTGCGGTGTGCCTTATGAGAGGACTACCCCTACATGCTGTGGTGTGCCTTATGAGAGGACTACCCCTACATGCTGTGGTGTGCCTTATGAGAGGACTACCCCTATATGCTGTGGTGTGCCTTATGAGAGGACTACCCCAACATGCTGTGGTGTGCCTTATGAGAGGACTACCCCTACATGCTGTGGTGTACCTTATGAGAGGACTACTCTAACATGCTGTGGTGTGCCTTATGAGAGGACTACCCCTACATGCTGTGGTGTGCCTTATGAGAGGACTACCCCTATATGCTGTGGTGTGCCTTATGAGAGGACTACCCCTATATGCTGTGGTGTGCCTTATGAGAGGACTACCCCAACATGCTGTGGTGTGCCTTATGAGAGGACTACCCCAACATGCTGTGGTGTGCCTTATGAGAGGACTACCCTAACATGCTGTGGTGTGCCTTATGAGAGGACTACCCCTACATGCTGTGGTGTGCCTTATGAGAGGACTACCCCAACATGCTGTGGTGTACCTTATGAGAGGACTACCCCAACATGCTGTGGTGTGCCTTATGAGAGGACTACCCCTTCATGCTGTGTTGTGCCTTATGAGAGGACTACCCCAACATGCTGTGGTGTGCCTTATGAGAGGACTACCCCAACATGCTGTGGTGTGCCTTATGAGGGGGCTACCCCAACATGCTGTGGTGTGCCTTATGAGAGGACTACCCCTACATGCTGTGGTGTGCCTTATGAGAGGACTACCCCAACATGCTGTGGTGTGCCTTATGAGAGGACTACCCCAACATGCTGTGGTGTGCCTTATGAGAGGGCTACCCCAACATGCTGTGGTGTGCCTTATGAGAGGACTACCCCAACATGCTGTGGTGTGCCTTATGAGAGGACTACCCCTTCATGCTGTGTTGTGCCTTATGAGAGGGCTACCCCAACATGCTGTGGTGTGCCTTATGAGAGGACTACCCCTTCATGCTGTGTTGTGCCTTATGAGAGGACTACCCCAACATGCTGTGGTGTACCTTATGAGAGGACTACCCCAACATGCTGTGTTGTGCCTTATGAGAGGACTACCCCAACATGCTGTGGTGTGCCTTATGAGAGGACTACCCCAACATGCTGTGGTGTGCCTTATGAGAGGACTACCCCTACATGCTGTGGTGTGCCTTATGAGAGGACTACCCCAACATGCTGTGGTGTGCCTTATGAGAGGACTACCCCAACATGCTGTGGTGTACCTTATGAGAGGACTACCCCAACATGCTGTGGTGTACCTTATGAGAGGACTACCCCTACATGCTGTGGTGTGCCTTATGAGAGGACTACCCCAACATGCTGTGGTGTGCCTTATGAGAGGACTACCCTAACATGCTGTGGTGTGCCTTATGAGAGGACTACCCCAACATGCTGTGGTGTGCCTTATGAGAGGACTACCCCCAACATGCTGTGGTGTGCCTTATGAGAGGACTACCCCAACATGCTGCGGTGTACCTTATGAGAGGACTACTCCAACATGCTGTGGTGTGCCTTATGAGAGGACTACCCCCAACATGCTGTGGTGTGCCTTATGAGAGGACTACCCCAACATGCTGCGGTGTACCTTATGAGAGGACTACTCCAACATGCTGTGGTGTACCTTATGAGAGGACTACCCCAACATGCTGTGGTGTGCCTTATGAGAGGACTACCCCAACATGCTGTGGTGTGCCTTATGAGAGGACTACCCCTACATGCTGTGGTGTACCTTATGAGAGGACTACCCCAACGTGCTGTGGTGTGCCTTATGAGAGGACTACCCCAACATGCTGTGGTGTGCCTTATGAGGGGGCTACCCTGGGGTATTGAATTGGGGGGAGGGGGGGAAAGGGAGGAGGCTTGATTTGTTGGCACAAGTCTACAAATGAGCATACCGTAAAGTGTCACTTACAAGCCCATCCCTCCAACCAAAAGAAAAAAAAGGGACTGGTGTTTAAGTGCGCATATCTCTGTAACCATGAATGTTTCTGTGTACCTTCTTTGATGGTCATGTAGTCATTTTTTACTTCCTGGAATGTTTTTAAAAGTTATCACTGCTCTGGAGATAAGATTGTTTAAACACAAGCTGTTTTTATTTTTTCCATGGAGGTGGAGGGGGTTTGTTCTCATTAAGTTAAAGATGAAGACATTACCCTTGCCGATCAATTAGCAAACCCATGGTATGTGATGAATATGCGTAGTGTGGTTAGGTGGTTAGGGTACAATTTAAAAAAAAAAAAGGTATTTTATATGTGTCAGGTATAGTGCCAAGGAAGCTCCTGAATTGCACCAATTGGTTTGTGCCCATCCATTTATGGTGTGTTTTAATTCGGTATGTCTACCTGATATTGTGTGTGCGGTGGTGAACCATTACTTGAAGTATAGTCTGTGTGGTTTCTTGAAAGGTGACGAATGTAGATGAGGAGGTTGGTCAAACACAGGTATGTTGATGGGGACATAACTGGCATGCATTCAAGACTGCTTTGTTCCATTGCACCTAATTTTTACTGGTGCTCTAATTTGGATTGATGTCCGAAGGGCAAGTAGCTGGTAGGCTTGGGGCTATTTTTTGGCCACATAAATTTGTGTACTGGCTGGCTGTGGCCCATGCTGATAAAATCACCTCCTCTCCCCCCCCCCCCCCCCCCCCCCCCCCGCTTCCCTTAGGTACTATGGACATACACAAGAAGCTCGAGACAAAGCTGGCAACATTTCTGCACAAGGATGATGCTGTCATCTTTGGAATGGGATTTGCCACCAACTCCACCAATCTCCCAGCACTCCTGGGAAAGGTTAGCGTGCAGTTGGGGCATCATGGGGTGGAAGGGGGGGGGGGGGGGGCGGGGGGGGCAGGAGGGCTTCAGGAGGGCATTGTTGGGGGGTGGAAGGGGGGGGGGGGGCTGGGCTCTCAGGAGGGTGTTATTGAGGGGGGGGGGGCTGGAGGACAGCTCAGCACTGAAGGGGTCTACTAGCTATATGCTTGGTTTAATGGGCCATTTGTGGTGTCCAAAGCTGTGTGTAGATAGCTAAAAGAAATACCATTGCACTTTATACATATCTACGGACACATTTCCAAGTTCTCTGTTCCCCTCCACCCTCCTCAGGGTTCTCTGATTGTAAGTGATGAGCTAAACCATGCTTCGTTGGTGCTGGGCGCCAGGCTTTCTGGAGCCCATATTAAGGTCTTCAAGCACAACAGTGAGTAACACTTGGTGTGTGGTGTGAGTGCATGTGTGTGTGTGTGTGAGTGCATGTGTGAGGTGTGTGTGCATGTGTGTGGTGTGTGCATGTGTGTGAGGTGTGTGTGCATGTGTGTGTGTTTAAATGACTTTACCCTCTTTGTCCCTTTAGACATGAAGGACCTTGAACATGTCCTCCGCAGTTCCATCATAGAAGGCCAGCCTATTACGCATCGGCCATGGAAGAAGATCTTGATTGTTGTGGAAGGAATCTATAGGTCAGTAAACTAACTAGATATTTGGTCAGTAAAATAATTGTTTTGTGTGCCTTATGTTGCCACTCTGCTGCGTCAAGTATGGAGGGATCATTGGCCAACCTACCAGCTATTATTGCTCTCAAGAAGAAGTACAAGGTAGGTTTGCTACTGCTTGTTGTGTGTGTGTATGTGTGTGTGCTTGTGTTTGTGTGTGTGTTTGTGTTTGTGTGTGTGTGTTTGTGTGTGTTTGTGTGTTTGTGTTTGTGTGTGTGTGTGTTTGTGTGTGTGTGTGTGTGTGTGTGTGTATACGTGCATGTGTGTGTGCGTGTGTGCACTAGCGTGTGTGTGTGCTTGGCAGGGGAAGGCAAGACTGTACCCACAAGGCAAAACCCACCAGGGCTGCACAGGAAATACACACTGCAGACAGTGGCCTAGGGTAGGGAAACATCAAACCACAATAGCTCAATATTGCTGCTGCAGTACATGTACATGGACTTTGCCCCACTCACGCTGTTCGCAGTCACATCTCAGAATTCTTGTAGCTGAGATAATAAGGTGAACACAAAAGTTTACAGGCTATCCTGCCCCCCCCCCCCCCCCCCCCAAGCAGGTAACCATGAGGTATTCAGTCCAATAGGCTATCCTGCCCCCCCCCCCCCCCCCCAAGCAGGTAACCATGAGATATTTTCAGTCCAATAGTCCAATAGGTCCCCCAAGCAGGCAACCATGAGATATTCAGTCCACAGGCACATGCAAAAACTTCTTGGTATTTTAATTTTAATTTTGGCATTAAGTGTGTAAATGGAGGGATTCTTTTGTCAACTCACAGAACTAGTTTTTGCTATTCCTTTAGGATTGATGGGATGGATTACAAACATGTTGTGACAGCATGGCAACATGTCATGATGTGTGTGTGTGTGTGTGTGTGTGTGTGTGTGTGTGTGTGTGTGTGTGTGTGTGTGTGTGTGTTTTTGACCAACTGCACATTGGTAGGCGGATCAGATGAAGGTTAAGGGGTGATGGGAGGTTTGTGGTAGATATATGGTAGTACATACGACACCATCTTAGCTCATCTGTTGTAAGGTATGACGTCGCTTGTAGTACTTGCATGTAGGTATGTTAATTATTTTTAATGGGTCACGTACCTGTTAAGTTTGTGTGGATACTCTTATGTGGCCTTGCCAAGTGTATGAAGACGCCATTGTGAAGACCCTATTGTATGTAGAAGGACCTTACTACATGGTCTAAATAGAAGCACTTAACAGTACATTATGACAAATGCCCATATACATTAAAAAACCGAAGTGTTTGTGAGTGTGTGCACGCGCATACGTCGGGACATGTAGTGTACTGTGAACCTAGACATGTAGTATATGTACTGTGGACCTCTGTGTACAGTAGACATGTAGTATGTGTACTGTGGACCTCTGTGTACAGTAGACATGTAGTGATCCCATATGTACTGTGGACCTCTGTGTACAGTAGACATGTAGTGGTCCCATATGTACTGTGGACCTCTGTGTACAGTAGACATGTAGTGGTCCCATATGTACTGTGGACCTCTGTGTACAGTAGACATTTAGTGGTCCCATATGTACTGTGGACCTCTGTGTACAGTAGACATGTAGTGGTCCCATATGTACTGTGGACCTCTGTGTACAGTAGACATGTAGTGGTCCCATATGTACTGTGGACCTCTGTGTACAGTAGACATGTAGTCGTCCCATATGTACTGTGGACCTCTGTGTACAGTAGACATGTAGTCGTCCCATATGTACTGTGGACCTCTGTGTACAGTAGACATGTAGTGGTCCCATATGTACTGTGAACCTCTGTGTACAGTAGACATGTAGTGGTCCCATATGTACTGTGGACCTCTGTGTACAGTAGACATGTAGTGGTCCCATATGTACTGTGGACCTCTGTGTACAGTAGACATGTAGTGGTCCCATATGTACTGTGGACCTCTGCGTACAGTAGACATGTAGTGGTCCCATATGTACTGTGGACCTCTGCGTACAGTAGACATGTAGTGGTCCCATATGTACTGTGGACCTCTGCGTACAGTAGACATGTAGTGGTCCCATATGTACTGTGGACCTCTGTGTACAGTAGACATGTAGTGGTCCCATATGTACTGTGGACCTCTGTGTGCAGTAGTCATGTAGTGGTCCCATATGTACTGTGGACCTCTGTGTGCAGTAGACATGTAGCGATCCCATATGTACTGTGGACCTCTGTGTACAGTAGACATGTAGCGGTCCCATATGTACTGTGGACCTCTGTGTACAGTAGACATGTAGCGGTCCCATATGTACTGTGGACCTCTGTGTACAGTAGACATGTAGTGGTCCCATATGTACTGTGGACCTCTGTGTACAGTAGACATGTAGTGGTCCCATATGTACTGTGGACCTCTGTGTACAGTAGACATGTAGTGGTCCCATATGTACTGTGAACCTCTGTGTACAGTAGACATGTAGTGGTCCCATATGTACTGTGGACCTCTGTGTACAGTAGACCATGTAGTGGTCCCATATGTACTGTGGACCTCTGTGTACAGTAGACATGTAGTGGTCCCATATGTACTGTGGACCTCTGTGTACAGTAGACATGTAGTGGTCCCATATGTACTGTGGACCTCTGTGTACAGTAGACATGTAGTGGTCCCATATGTACTGTGGACCTCTGTGTACAGTAGACATGTAGTGGTCCCATATGTACTGTGGACCTCTGTGTACAGTAGACATGTAGTGGTCCCATATGTACTGTGGACCTCTGTGTACAGTAGACATGTAGTGGTCCCATATGTACTGTGGACCTCTGTGTACAGTAGACATGTAGTGGTCCCATATGTACTGTGGACCTCTGTGTACAGTAGACATGTAGTGGTCCCATATGTACTGTGGACCTCTGTGTACAGTAGACATGTAGTGGTCCCATATGTACTGTGGACCTCTGTGTACAGTAGACATGTAGTGGTCCCATATGTACTGTGGACCTCTGTGTACAGTAGACATGTAGTGGTCCCATATGTACTGTGGACCTCTGTGTACAGTAGACATGTAGTGGTCCCATATGTACTGTGGACCTCTGTGTACAGTAGACATGTAGTGGTCCCATATGTACTGTGGACCTCTGTGTACAGTAGACATTTAGTGGTCCCATATGTACTGTGGACCTCTGTGTACAGTAGACATTTAGTGGTCCCATATGTACTGTGGACCTCTGTGTACAGTAGTCATGTAGTGGTCCCGTATGTACTGTGGACCTCTGTGTACAGTAGACATGTAGTGGTCCCGTATGTACTGTGGACCTCTGTGTACAGTAGACATGTAGTGATCCCATATGTACTGTGGACCTCTGTGTACAGTAGACATGTAGTCGTCCCATATGTACTGTGGACCTCTGTGTACAGTAGACATGTAGTCGTCCCATATGTACTGTGGACCTCTGTGTACAGTAGACATGTAGTGGTCCCATATGTACTGTGGACCTCTGTGTACAGTAGACATGTAGTGGTCCCATATGTACTGTGGACCTCTGTGTACAGTAGACATGTAGTGGTCCCATATGTACTGTGGACCTCTGTGTACAGTAGACATGTAGTGGTCCCATATGTACTGTGGACCTCTGTGTACAGTAGACATGTAGTGGTCCCATATGTACTGTGGACCTCTGTGTACAGTAGACATGTAGTGGTCCCATATGTACTGTGGACCTCTGTGTACAGTAGACATGTAGTGGTCCCATATGTACTGTGGACCTCTGTGTACAGTAGACATGTAGTGGTCCCATATGTACTGTGGACCTCTGTGTACAGTAGACATGTAGTGGTCATTAGTATACAGTGTACAGATGTAACGAAGAGAAGCCATTGGGTGGGGTGTTTGTGGTCCAGGGGAACATGACCTCCAGTAGTAATGGGAGACATGGGGACATGGAGACATGGGGACATGGAGACATAGTCTTGACAATGAATGGGGTGACATGAGAGCAAGCTATGGAGATTTTAGCGTCCATCTTGGTGCAAAGTAACAACTATGTTGACAGCTGTCTTCTCTTAATGTACTGCATCTATTGTTCGTACTTGCGCCAAAATGTGTAGTATTGTATGTGCATGTGTAGTATTGTATGTGTGTGTGTAGTATTGTATGTGCATGTGTAGTATTGTATGTGCATGTGTAGTATTGTATGTGCATGTGTAGTATTGTATGTGCATGTGTAGTATTGTATGTGCATGTGTAGTATTGTATGTGCATGTGTTAGTATTGTATGTGCATGTGTTAGTATTGTATGTGCGTGTGTAGTATTGTATGTGCATGTGTAGTATTGTATGTGCATGTGTAGTATTGTATGTGCATGTGTAGTATTGTATGTGCATATGTGTGTGTGCATTTGTATGTCCCCACACATTCCATACATCTGCTTGTTATTGATTGCCATATTAAATTCATAGCTAGCTTGGCCCATACACCTGTTCACTCAGCATTCTTGAACCATATACTGATTAAGTTACAGCTCTCCACTTCTATGTGCCAGGGCACAGCCTCGTCCCTAAGGGGTGTGTGGCCTCGTTCCTAAAGTGCATGGCCTTAACTGTCCCTCACAGCGTTCTCCTTCACTTCCACAGGCCTATCTCTATCTGGATGAAGCGCACAGCATTGGTGCCATGGGGAAGACTGGTCGTGGAGTGGTGGAGTACTGGGGGGTCAACCCTGCCGACATTGACATCATGATGGGGACATTCACCAAGAGCTTTGGCAGCTGTGGCGGGTATATTGCTGCCACCTATGTGAGTGGGTGTTAGTGTGAGTGGGGCATATGTGTGTGTGTGCATGTGCATGTGTGTTTGTAGCATGTGTGTTCATAGCATGTGTGTGTGTGCATATGTGTGTGCATAGCATGTGTGTGTGTGCATATGTGTGCATGTAGCATGTGTGTTCATAGCATATGTGTGTGTGCATATGTGTGTTCATAGCATGTGTGTGTGTGCATATGTGTGTGTGTGCATATGTGTGTTCATAGCATGTGTGTGTGTGCATATGTGTGCGTGTGTGTGTGTGCATGTGCATATGTGTGTTAGCGTGTGCGTGCGTGCAGATATAGTGATGGGCCATCGACACAGGATTCAGATCATGCATCAAGCAGAACAAATTAAGTGCCAAGTTATACAATGCGATGATAAAAGAACTGTGTGTTATGGTCACCGAATCATTTGGTGTGTGTGTGTGTGTGTGTTTGTGGCTGGAGGTGAGCATAGAACAATGCTCACTTCCTGTGAGGACGAAGGACATAGCTAAAGGTTAGGTCAAAGTGGAGAGAGGGAGAGAGAAGGAGAGAGAGAGAGGAGAATGGTAGGGCAGTAGGTTTTAAAGAAGGGGGGGAGGGATCAATTCATAGTAGGGAAGGAGTGATTGCTGGAATGGAGGAATGATGTTTCCATGGCAAATGTACGGTAGTAATGTAGTAATTAAAGCCTGTAACCTGTGTAATTTGATCCCGCTGATAGGGTCCCAGCCCAGCCCACATAGAGTGGGATTCATCAAATTTAATGACCTGAAAGGTATTTTTCAGTCTGGCGACTGTTTTTCTGTAGGACTTGGCAGTGTGCCGCTGTTTGTTTATTTAAAAACCTATATAATGCAAGCATTTTTTGTTGTTGCCTGTACAAGTGGACATACAGCGCATATATAAACATGTTTATCAACATCCCCTTTTTAGGACTGAGGTATATACCTCAGTCCTAAAAAGGGGATAGAGTCCCTTGCCAAAGATGTGTAGCTGAGAGGCCACACTTCCCACTGAAACAAGGGGGAAGACTCGTATAGAGGCAGCAAGTAAAGGATATTGTGCAATGTTGAAAGTATGACGCAGAGATGCTGCATAAGATAGATTGTCAAATCTACGTGCCAGCAGAAGCGGTTATACATACTTAGATATGTCCTTTTTATGGCGTTGTTACGTTAACTCCGTGGCTGTGGTATATCTGGGTGGCTTTGGTACGTGTGTGGAGTGTGGCGTGTGTGCTGTAGCACGGGTGTGTGGGAGGGATGAGGTATGGCTGTATTCATAGCACAGGTGATTAACTTCTTGTGGTCACTTGCCATGCTCCTTCAACCACCATGTACAAGTGCACTGAGTGCTTTGAGTGTTTCAGTTAAGTGTTTGAGTGGCAACCACTTCATCCATACATTTCTCTCTTCTCCCCGTCTCTTCAACCTTTTCCCTATCTCTCCCCATCACCTCTCCCACTCTCTATCTCTCCCCATCACCTCTCCCACTATCTCTCCCCATCACCTCTCCCACTCTCTATCTCTCCCCGTCACCCGGTCTCTCCCATCTCCTCCACCTCTCCCATTCTCCACATCTCCACCTCTCCCCATCTCTCCCTATCTCCTCCCCATCACCTTCACCTCCTCCTCCCCATCACCGTGCTGCAGCCAATTATAAACCACCTGCGCCAGCATTCCCACAGCACGACGTATGGCTCATCCATGTCACCACCTTGTGTTCAGCAGATTATCAGTGCTCTGAAAATCATCATGGGAGAAGATGGAACTGACGAAGGTACATGTATGTGGTGTGTGTTGTGGCTTGGGAACAAGGTAGTTGTGTGTTTGGAGATGGAGGCATTTTTGATGTTACACTATTTTCTATTCAGGAATGAAGAGAATCACACAGTTAGCAGATAATGCCAGGTAATCTATAAGGCACCAGGTGCCTTATTATTTGTGGGCAAGGGAGAACAAATCGCAGCACTGAATGCTACTGTTAATGCACCCTTTTCTGCTATTAAGGTACTTCAGGAAAAGACTTCGTGAGATGGGGTTCATAACTTATGGAAATGATGATACTCCAGTGGTTCCTTTGCTTATCTTTGAACCAGGAAAAGTTGTGTAAGTTACACGCAGTTTTGGTTCCCTCTGAGGGATTGCAGTTCAGTTGTGGTTCCCCTCTGCTAAGGAGGCTGTGTGGAACTGTGAGTAGCTAGCTAGCTAGCTGAGCTTCCCTTGTTAACTGGACATCATGTGTAACGTTCTGTGTCTGACACCCCCCCCCAAGGCTTTACTCTGACCTCGTAGTGTGTGGAACACGATACCCTGTTACTGGCACAGCTGTGACCCGACTTGAGCAACAGAAGTCACCCTGTGTGGCTGCATTCAGGAAATTAGTGGGTGACAAAGGAGCACCTACATAGTCAGGGACACCCGATACATGAGATCTTGGTCCACTCTCTGGGCCATTAGTGTAGTAGCATTTCCTGTACCGGCTTCTCATACTAAAATAGATTCAAAAAAGAAGATAAATTAGAACAGTTGTTCATGTGTTAGTGAAAAGGTACATGAAGTGTAGCTGAGACTTGACGGTTTATTCTTATGAGGCCCTCAATGACCACCTACCAGACAGGTTTTTCCAGGTTCATATTTCCCTTCTCTGTCATCCTCTCTTAATGGTTAATGTGATAGACACGCCCCCATGTGTATCCCACCCCCATTCTTCCAGTTAATGGACATGCACATGGAAGTGGTTGTGAAGTATGCTGTAACCCATGGTTACCATTGCAGGACATTCTCGAGAGAGCTGCTGAAGAGGAAGATCAGTGTGGTGGTGGTCGGGTTCCCGGCCACATCAATTGTGGAGTCTCGTTCCAGGATATGCCTTTCAGCTCTGCATACCAGAGAAATGTTGGACCTGGTCAGTGTGTGTGTGTATGTGTGTGTGTGTGTGTGTGTGTGTGTGCGTGTGTGTGTTGTGTGTGTGTGTGTGCAGGTGATGGTGGGTGGGTGTGCTTGACATGGCTTTGTCTGCTTGTAAGGCTCTGAAAGAAATTGAAGAGGTTGGAGATCTGTTAATTATGAAGAAGCACCAGAGATTTCTCAGCCTATCATGAAGCACTGGACTGGCCATGTATTATGTATGGTATAGGTCATTTCACTTGTATGACCGCTCAGATTAGAAATTTTCATGGAGCAGTCAGTATATGTTACATGTACCGTGTGCCGGGTTGTGTTGTGCATCGTTCGTTGGCGCTCTAGTATAGTTTTCGACACCACCAAAATGAAATGGAAAATTTAAATTGCATTACATTTTGTATGACACATTTTAGTTTAAAAAAAAAAAAAAAAAAAAAGGACCTTTGGGAAGAAGGGGGAGGGAGATGCTGTCTGGTGTACGTGGTGATGCGTAAAATAAAATGATTACGAGTCCTCCGAATTGTCCGGATTGCCGTATCGCATGCAAGTGGCTTCGTAAAGCCCTTCCTTCATCTTCTCGGTCACAATCGCGTAGAACTTTGTCCACGCTTCTTGTACTTCCGGTGTGAAGTCTTTCTTACCGATGGCCTCACCTAATGCCCACAACAAAGACTGCCCAACTAGCTGCAAACAAGGGAAGGGGGAACAGTAACACGTAGCCCGTTCCAACGAAGGACTATTTCTTCTGTTTGTTTTTTTTTATTTTCGCGTTTATTTGTTAAAGGTACAACAACCAGCTTACCAGGAAATGTATGTCTTGGATGCCAAGCCCGGTGTGTACAGTTCCCAGGTCTTTGAGGGTGGCAAAGAGGCCATCCAGGTCGTCGATAGAGCCCACGGCAAGCTGCACAGCTTGCATTACCGAAGTGGCGTGACCACGATAACTCGCATCTTGCGCGAGCTGATCGAGCGGTACGTCTGAAAACTTTGGAAACATCTTCACGGCTTGCGGCGCGATTTGGAAAAGCCTAACATTAGGGTGGGAGTGGACACAAAAGTAATTCTTTTCCCATCCCTCATACCTCAAATTTGGCTTCAATGCACGTACCTATCAAACATCATCAAGCCAACGTCCTCGACGTCTTTGCTACTCTCTACTAACTCCCAAGTTCTTACGATATCGTTAATCTGTTTCCGGGTCAATAGTTCGTCAGGTCGCTCACTTTTCAGATGGCCATCACGCTCCATGGTTGTGTTTTGTTCTTTCGTGCTCAGAGCAACGGTAGCGACAGCTTGACTAGCCATTTGCATCCGACGATTGTGGGTAAAAGCAGCAGGTCTGCTTATATAAATAATAGATATTTATTAATGTCAGTTAAGCGATAGTTATAAACCAAAATAAAATGAAACGTAATTAACAGCACAGGCGGGTCATTGAGACAAAACATCCTCAACGAGACTCGGAGACTCAGAGCATATCGATTGGAAGGCAATAGTGGTGTAAAAGGTGCGGCAAACAGGTTGACTGTAATGGAAAAATGAAATACACCTATGTCTGAGTGTCCACCCGGGGGTACGGGTGGACAGCAAAACGGTAATGAAAGGGGCCCGACTTAGTTGCATTTAACGGTACTGGCTTATAGAACAAGTCTTTTTAGGATCGGGCCGAGATAAGTAAGGCTTACTATCAAACTTGCAACCTTATTGCTGGTAGCGCTAAGCTTTAATACCTTAATTCCGTTGTCTAAAAAGATAGTTAAAACATTCACATGTACGCGCGCGCGTGATACGAGTGTAGATAAATGTACGTGTGCGTATAAACATCGAATGCACAGAGTATATAAAATTCAAAAGCTGCCAAAAAAATCTCCTCGAGCTGTTGCTGTTGATACAGGAACTGTAAAATGTATTTTTATGAGCTTCACTACCTCTGAAAATAGTACAGTGTATTTAAGCATTTACCATTAAGTTTGCCAAAACATTAACTATAGAGGCTGGCATAGACAATATTATTGTCTGACAAGCATGAAGCGAAGTGACCTGGCTGCATGCAGTGTACATTGTGGTGCCGCAAGTGCTATTTGCACGATGCACGATGCCTCCAGACGCGAGTCACGACATTGATTATACTGCATCAATGCTATAGACCAGTTGCGGCGCGAACGTTTATCGTTGGGATGGCCTTGTTAGGCCATAATAACGACGAACGTGTTAACCGTGAGCGTCAGTTTCGGCGGCCATTTTGGTGGGCAAAATGTACTGGTGAGTATGGGCCAAATGGAATGGTCAAGAGTTGTGTACAAATTGGCTGAACAAATCGGTTCGAAAAGAATTGTGACAGGTAAACATTCAAATTTCTTACCGATAGCTAATTTTTTCGAACCGATTTGTTCAGCCGATTGTACACAACTAGTGACCATTCCATTTTAGAGCATACACACCTGTATATTTGCCTACCAAAATGGCCGCCGAAATTGACTCCACGACTTAATTAACACCATACGGATAAAAGTTCGCACCGCAACTGGTCTATATGGATCGAACCTGCTTTCGCATACGCACGTCTCGCTTTTAGAGGTATCCAGATCGTTGCCTTAAGCCACAACAAGCTATAGATATATGCATCTGCATGGCCTCTGCTCTCTGCTAAATGGAACCAGGCCGATATGATATCGATAGCTTAACCATCATGTGGTTGAGATGCCGCCTTGCCTACTAAGTTCAGTTATGTGCATTCGAGGGGCACGCTCTCATATTGGCCATTATATGTCTGCTACACAACCTCCTCTCATAGGCGGCCCCAGCGCTTACCGAAGGGGGGCCAACCCCTCGAAGGGCGCCAAAGGGGGAGGGGCATTATCGATTTTGCAATCTTAGTCATTTGTTAATCGCTATGTGTACGCTCAGATGAGTGTTAGTAGCTATTTTACACAGAGTTACATGTAGTAATCATATTGCAACGCTACAGTAAAATTACTTATAGGGGCTGGGGGGCGCCATAACGGGGGGGGGGGGGGGGGGTGCCATGGCCCCCTTGGCCCCCCCCCCCCCCCCCCCCCCCCTGGGGCCGCCTATGCCTCTTACCTGGTGTCATGAGAAGCCCTTCTACCAGCACAATAGATTCTCTTCCTTTTTTAAAATGTGAATATATGGTATTCAGATGGTTGCTTTGATCTGTTCTTCTGATTACGTGAAGGCATTTTCCAGAGAAAATCGCTTCACTAGCTAAAAGTATCGACCAAAAAGCATGCATGCGGCTTCTCTTTGAAACGTATGTCGGTGAATTGTAGCGTAGGGCATGGTCCGGCATGATATTTTCTTTATCCAGCCTACATACCAGCAAGATACTACTCGCCTCCCGTTATGTCATGCATGCGTACATGTATCTGACCCCTAAGGATAAAACGCATGCGGATACATGCAAGCATGTATATGCTGAAGCGATTGGTGCTGCTGGCGTTCTTCACCATCGTTTATAGCTTGAGTTCTTCTTGACGGAAGGCAGAAAAAGAATAAAAGACGACAAGGAGAATTATAGAACTGAATACGAGAGGTGAGCACATTTTCAATTTGTTAATTAATCACATTCTATATACATGTTTATGGAACCTGCTTCCGCAGGTTCCGATTTAAAAAAAATAATAATTGGTACAAGGCATCGTTATGAATTAAGAGCTCTCCAAGGCGGTTATATAATGTTTCAAAAGCGTACAATGAAAACGTGATACTCGAAAAATAAAAAGATAAATGTAACCTTTACATTAGCCCTCGAAAATGCCGCTTTTCTATAAAATTTGCTGCTGCTTTGCGTAAAATATCAAAAGTGAAAGAATTCGGCGAGAAAACGGGCCTTATACACTACCATGTTTTTAAAATTCGAGCCGCGGTACTTTATTCCCCCCCCCCCCCCCCCCCCCGCGGTAAAGGTACTGTCGTAACCGCCAATATATCATCGCGTTTAAATTAGGTACTCAGCAATGCGAATAAAAGCCCATTTTCAATTAAGCATTTTCCCCTCTTCAATAGTAGAAGAAATCGCATCTCTTGTGAAAGATCTGGTGAACGTGGAGTTCATGTTGGAAAATAGACTGGATGCCATTCGAAACATGTCAAGAGGTCAATTTTCTGGCAGCAGTGAGGTTGCTGATTGTTAGGAGTGAGGAGCAAGTAAGGTGTTCTTGCCAGCAACTAACTCAATGGAGGTGAGTGATCTCTATGCACTCAATGGAGGTGAGTGATCTCTATGCACTCAATGGTGATCTCTATGCACTCAATGGTGATCTCTATGCACTCAATGGTGATCTCTATGCACTCAATGGTGATCTCTATGCACTCAATGGTGATCTCTATGCACTCAATGGTGATCTCTATGCACTCAATGGTGATCTCTATGCACTCAATGGTGATCTCTATGCACTCAATGGTGATCTCTATGCACTCAATGGTGATCTCTATGCACTCAATGGTGATCTCTATGCACTCAATGGTGATCTCTATGCACTCAATGGTGATCTCTATGCACTCAATGGTGATCTCTATGCACTCAATGGTGATCTCTATGCACTCAATGGTGATCTCTATGCACTCAATGGAGGTGAGTGATCTCTATGCACTCAATGGTGATCTCTATGCACTCAATGGTGATCTCTATGCACTCAATGGTGATCTCTATGCACTCAATGGTGATCTTTATGCACTCAATGGTGATCTCTATGCACTCAATGGTGATCTCTATGCACTCAATGGTGATCTCTATGCACTCAATGGTGATCTCTATGCACTCAATGGTGATCTCTATGCACTCAATGGTGATCTCTATGCACTCAATGGTGATCTCTATGCACTCAATGGTGATCTCTATGCACTCAATGGTGATCTCTATGCACTCATTGGTGATCTCTATGCACTCAATGGTGATCTCTATGCACTCAATGGAGGTGAGTGATCTCTATGCACTCAATGGTGATCTCTATGCACTCAATGGTGATCTCTATGCACTCAATGGTGATCTCTATGCACTCAATGGTGATCTCTATGCACTCAATGGTGATCTCTATGCACTCAATGGTGATCTCTATGCACTCAATGGTGATCTCTATGCAGATAATGTAATTCAATATGTTCTTTCCTCAGGAACAGCACAATCCATAGGCTGCTGCCCTTGTTACTCTCTTTAGGGCAATATCCAACAACATTAATAACAGTCCAATGTTGCTGGATTCTTTGAGATAACACTAGTGCAACCCTGATGTATCCTGCGTGGTAAAATACAACACGTTCTTTCCACCACAAAAGTGGTGAAGTGGGTCATCTTTTCTAAAGCCTGTTTCGTGTTCTGTCACATTCTTCTCAAGTTCTTTTCTACATTTTTCTGTGCAGTATTATCCTGCTGTTGACTCTTTTTCTGACCAAATAGCAAGTTAAACACATCATCACTTGTACTGGTAGCAGGTGATAATGATAACCTTGGTATCATAGATGGCCTGGATGAACTATGGCTGCCATCCCTAGGGGAGGATCTGCAGGATCCCATCGTGACTTCATATCTTTCAATATGTAGGATCGAACTCTTTTAACTGCATCAGGGGGACTATTCCAAGAGGACTGTAACTGCCAATGTGATGGAGGCACACTACCCTGAAGACCAGGTAGTTATGTACCGAGAGATATACCTCCTAAAATTGGGTACTTTTCACCCTGCATAAAATGAGTTGCAACATGGATGATGAAGATGAAAGTAATGAAGTACCTACTGATGCCATTCATGATCCCTGCTGATGTCCAACCACGGAAGCATTGTTTGAAACTCATTAAAGATGTGTGCATTCGCTGGGATTCTACGTATTACATGAATTCTACATGAATTTTTACATGCTTCAAAGATGTGTTCTGCTAAAAGAATCTATTATTCATGTTTTAGCAGAGAGCAAGTATGCCTACCTTACTCATACTAAAGAACAGTGGCTTGCTGCAGCAAAACATTCTATTGAAACCATTTCAGATTGCAACTGATTTTATGCAGGGTGAAAAGTACCCAACCTTAGGAGGTATATCTCTCGGTACATAACTACCTTGATTGATGGTCTTCAGGGTAGTGTGCCTCCATCACATTGGCAGTTACAGTCTTCTTGGAATAGTCTCCCTGATGCAGTTAAGAGAGTTCAATCCTACATTGAAAGATATGAAGTCACGATGGGATCCTGCAGATCCTCCCCTAGGGATGGCAGCCATAGTTCATCCAGGCCACAAAAGTCTCTCCTGGCTCTGTGATAGGGACAGAGACAAGATTATCAGGCAGCTTGGCAATGAAATGAACAGCAACTTCATCTGGGAGAGGACATGATACTGCTATTGCCATGCATCTAAGATACCAAAGTTATCATTATCACCTGCTTCCAGTACAAGTGATGATGATTTTGCTATTTGGTCAGAAAAAGAGTCAACAGCAGGATAATACTGCACAGAAAAATGTAGACAAAGAACTTGAGAAGTATATGAAAGAAGACGAAACAGGCTTTAGAAAAGATGACATGGTGGAAAGAACGTGAAATATTTTATCCCTTGTGGCAAAACTGCATGGCTAAAAAGTTTTTAGCCATCCCTGCTTCAATCGCTCCTTCAGAAAGGGTATTTCCTGTTGCTAAAAACATATTACAAATGAAAAGGTGGAATTTATTGTCTTCGCTCCTATATTTCTATGCCAGAACTCCAAGCTTGTAGATCAACTGCATGGTTAAGTATCCACTGCAGTTCTAATTCATGCAGAGACTTGATAATTGCTCTCTGTGTTTCTTATTTAATGTGACACCGTATTCATACTCCTTATATCATTGCAACTTTAACCGCGGTACGGTGAAGGTTATAAATAACCGCGGTTAATAACCGTAGCTGCGGTAAGTCAAATTTAACCGCAATATAGGCAACCCTGCATGCATGACAGCCATGGGTGTGTGAAGTGTGTGTGTGGAAGAGGTTGGCTCCTGAAAATCTGAAAACTACACATTTTCTACATGACCAGTGCATGCCGGAGAGCTCAGGCCAATCAGGCTTCACTACTCGCACTGGTATCATGCCATGTATGGTAATGCGAGTAGTGAAACCTGCTCCTGAGTTGGACTGGGCACGATCACGTGTATCCCATCCTAGAATCAAAAACTGTGACATGCACCATCTGATAGGCTACGTTAGCATTCGGAACATTTGTCCTAGTCTGGTGTCCAGAGACCCAGGTGCGGGTGGATTACATCATTAGGTGATGTAATCGTGCCTGGGCACGAGACTAGCGAAAATCCCCTCATTCTAAATTTCACCCCTTTTGTGTCTTTTGTATTATTATACATGAAATGAAATAATATGGGGTCGTGACAGCGAAAAGGGACCTAGCGCTTATTACAAAAATTTGTAATTAAAAATTCAGGCACTGTAACTCCATGATGCACTGTAACTCCATGATGGACAGACTATTTCCAGTGCGTAAGAAAGAAGTTGTAAAGGGCATAAGTGTCTCTTAAAATATGAAATAATTAAAAAACTTGAAAAAATATGCAATTATAATTATAAAATACCGTAGTTAATTAAAATACTCAACTAAACTGTGCATGGACAAAGTAGAAAAAAAAAGTCTTCCCCACTGAATGCTGACCCACAGAACCCATATGGGAAGCTGCATTTTTCTCGTACGCGTTGCACTGCACAACTGGTAGCAGGCAAGACTAGTTATTAACACTTGATTAATCTGACCATTGATTGAGTAATAATTACGTTGGTCGCGTTAAAGAGTGCGTTACCGACGCGGCAAAGGAGTTGGGCTACACCAGAGATGGAGCATCAGGCTGAGGCCCCTTCCGATTGGGTTTGTGCCATTGCGTAATTATTACTCAATCAACGGTTAGACTAATTATTATTAATAGCCCATAAACGTCCCTGACAACCAGAGCTAAGAAACGTGAGCTTCGGGTACAAAAAGTGGGAGCTGAGATTCAACTAATTTAAAAGCTTAATACAAAAGAGGCTATTCATGTACTAATCCTCGTGGCACAGCGGCAAGTTATGGCTTGTGAAAGTGGGTAACCCTCGAGAGACCCTCCGCAGAGTTATTCTAAGAGAAGACAGTAGGTACTATGTGCTTGTAGCCACATTTTTTTGAGCCAGCAATCTCTAATTTCTGAAGTTGATTTGCACTATAATCGTAACTCTTTTTTTGAGGAGGGATTACTGCAACATGTGATGAAGCTATTGACAGGTGCTCCATCGTAACCAAGGTCATGGGTCTCATATTGGTACTTTCGTTGTAATTAAGTCACATGATGGACTCCGCTCCTTGCTCTCCCATAAGGCCCCATCTTCTCTTTGCCCGGCACTGTATGTTCTTCCAACAGGTGCATTTTGATGAAGGAACTCCTGAACTGCTCCACGAACAAGGCTGTAATAGCACTTACCACTGACCCCAGTGGGGGTATGAATGTAATGGCTAAGAAATGAAATCAGGTCAGGTCATAATTAATTAATTAACTTGGTGCCCCACCCACATTCATAAATCCCCCAAAATTATCGGTAGCCTTGTCCAACTTCCTAGATCCTGCCCTCGGCTCAATATGCAACAATGCTCGCTGTTTACAAAATACTTTTTTAGCAATGAATATTTAATGAACTCGGGGGCCAAGATCGGTCGGCCTGACCTGTTCCGCTGCCACTGCTGTATAAGCAAGTTGGAACCGTGACCAGTGGAAGCTCAGAACATAGGATGCTGTCTCCACATCAGTATCTGAAGGTGGTTGATCTTGACACTTTTGAGTGCTGTACTCAGTGCTCACCTACCCACTGGCGGACGGAGGGCGGGCGGGGGCGGGATTGCAACCCCCCCCCCCTCCCCCCCCTTTTTGATCTATTACATAACACGCGGATGAATTAACGAAAGATCTACGCACGCGGAGCAGCATTTCTCATGCATGCATATTCGTTATCTCCAAAACCTTCAGCGCGACATCCCCCTCCCGCACCTACCCCCTTTGGTGTCTCTGTCCCTCCCAACCCCCCAGGTGTTGCTGGCTTGAGTCAGAGGACTGTCCATGATGTAAGCATGGACACTTCACTCCGCAGCAGGTACTTTGTACCAGGACACCAATACATTCTGTGCAGACTGATGCCCTGAAGATACAGCATTCGGGGGGTTAATATGGACATGCACAAGGGACACAAAGTTGGTCCAGTATGGAAGGATTATATGGCTAATATGTGTGATGTAGAGAGCTAGCACAGACTATTGCAAGGATTGCTGCAGTAATCTTAGGTGGTCTATTGTTGGCTGGGGGATGTCTTTCTTTTACCAGATGACTCTATCAATTGCTTACTGGGTTGGTTCCTTCATTAGAAGTGCTCCCCTTTTTTTTTTAAATTTACTTTACCACAATAATTCTCTGTAGTGGACTTTTCAAGTGTTCCTAATATTTTGAACACCGATACCTATGATCAGTGGTTTTGGGATTTAAAAATGCATTTGGGGGTCACACCATGTCACTGTGGGGCAGGATATAAAACATGCACACTACAGTATATAAGGAAACATTTTGAGCTGCAGTTAGTGTTGTGTCCTCCTCACAAGGATCAGTGGAGGTCTTCTCATCAGCAGGAGGTAGTAGTCCAGGTCACCTTGCATCCTCATGAATACACTCTCAATGGTGTCTGGCAGGTAATAGCTAAGCATGTAATCGTCAATGGACCGGGGCAGTAGAACACTGTTGTTACGCTGCCATTCGTCCAGCTTGCTCAGAAGTAGCTCCAGTTTGACTGGCCTTGGGCAGCACACCTGTATGCCTGCCCCCTCTATATGGGGCAGCCTTACCTCCAGGATCTCCACGGCAGAGCTGGTGGGTAGGACGGGACACATGGACTGCAACATGCCAAGCCCTTCAGAGGTGGTTATGGGGCAGGTAGACCTCGAGAGGGAGAGTTCGTCTTCCCTCAGCCCCTGGCTACTTCTGTGACTGCATGAAAGGTCTGTGCTGTTTTCCACATCCTCTGTGACTTTCTCCTCAGAGCCTGTCACTGACTTTGCAATGGTCGTTGTTGGCTCCACATCATTCGGTTGGGGGATGCCGTCGTTAAACCCTCCCCTGGTCACCATGTTGACCATCTCGGCCTCACCAGCGGTGAGAGAGGCAGCGTTGTCGTGCACAAACTGCATCTGATGGCACAGTTCTGAAGGGAAGGCTTCCCACATCACCAATGTCACTTCCAAACTGGACGACGACTTTGCATCCTTCGCACAGTTCAGCCCTGCCACCATGGAAGGTACGAACCCTTTGCCACCACTGACCACCACCGCCTGTTCAGCACTGTGAGGTCCTTCACAATGGAGGCACGTGAGGAAGCGGACGTACTGTGTGTACGGACGAAACCAGGTCAACATCTCCTTGTTGTGGAAGACCAGGATGTGACCAGTTGCCATGGCAACCCACACTGTGTCCAGGGCAGGGGTCAAGGCAGAGATTGCATTGCTAATGTCAGATCTATGGTCAACCCTGGAGAGACACGCCATGGCGTCAACATCAAAGTTGTGAGTCCTTCTGTCCTTACTCCACGATGTGAAGCACGTACTTTTAAACATATCCGTGCTCCACACGGTGTCACCCTGCTCAGAGGGATGAAGCCTACCTACGTTAGCCAGGTCCTGTTCAGGTCTGGTGAGAGTGACCTTAATCTTCAGGGTTGTGAGATCAAGGAGGAAGATGCGACAAGAGTTGGACACCCACAGGTTGTCAGAGACCACAGCAAGACCATCGACTCTATAGTCTGAAAGCTTTTGACTGGCACACTTCAAACCCGTTTCCTGATCAAACGCGAGGCACATCCCTTGGTGTGTGCCACAGTGGATGGTGCCATGTGCACTCACCATGCAGCACACGGCGTGTTCTTGTAGCGTGATCCATTTCTCCAGCTCCCTGGAGTGTATGTTGAAGGCGTGCAGTTGGCTCTTCCCCTGTCGCGTGCTGGTGCACACCCAGAGGTGCTCCCTGGTGAGGAGGCTACAGTGGAGTTGCTGCTGGTCCGTGATGAGGTAGGTCTGCTGTTTGGACATGGTCTTCACTTCATAGGTGGTGACCTCCACACCACTTGCACCGTCACTGCACACCCAGAGGGCGGAGTCGTGGGGGGTGGGGGCTCGGAGGTGGGTGGCCAGGTGGGCACTGTGCACAGAGTGCGCCGTCTCCATCTGACGGACGGCCATGATGGACTGCACTGAAGGGAGGCACAGGAGGCCAACAGCTTCAGCAGTGGTGGGCCTCTGACCAGGGTCCCCATCCCAGCAGCGCTCCATCAGCCTTGTGAGGTAGAAATACTCTGTTTCTGCCAACGGAACGTCTCTCAACTCTGGCCTCTCCCCCCTCATCACAGCTGGTGCAATGTCCTGATGTGGCACACCGTTGAAAGGCCCCCTGCGAGCGACCATCTGGTAGAGAAGCATGCTGTAAGAATAAACGTCGGCTCTTTTGTCATAAAGACAGCATTCTCCAAATCTGAGGACCTCTGGAGCAGCAAATTCTTCCACTCCCTGTGACGATCGTACACCAATGGCTTCAAGATCCTTGGCCGCACCAAAATCACCCAGCTTGCAGTGGAAGAGGGAGGCGGGGTCCAGGGACCACACCAGGACGTCTGACGCCTTGCAACTGCAGCACATGACCCCCCTGGTGTGGAGGAACCCAATGGCTGCAGCCACCTGGGCAGCCATGCGGTGGAACACCAGCCTGTGAACCTGCTGTCTCCTCTTGATGAGGACCTTGTCCAGCGACCCCAACGGAGCCTCCTCCATCACCAGGGCCATCGCGGGGTGCAGGAGGGCTCCAATTAGAGGCACCAGGCACGGGTGTCGCAGGCCGTGGAGCAGAGTGGCCTCCTTCCGTAGCTGGGTAAAGGCATCCCTAGGTCTGCCGTGGAACACCTTGACGGCCGCACTGGCACCCTTGTGCCTACAGTGGTACACAGTACTGAAGTTTCCTTTCCCCAGAACAACCTCACTGGGGTCGAAGCTGAGAGAGGAGACACTTAGGACCAGGTTTGGGTCTAGGTCATGCAGCATCAGGTCTGGTACTAGGTCGCTCACGGGGACCGTGTGATGTTCTTCAAGGTCTTGCTTGCATTTGACGTATAACTTGTTGGTTGCTATTGAGGAGAAGCATTTCCCCACTTTGAACCTGTAAGGGGACGGGTGTCCCAGCTTAGCGCAGATGCAGCACGGCACCTCCTGCTTGACCTCTATGGGGCATTCCTGGACCCCACCTTTGAGAGCCGAGATCAGGAACCGGGACGCCATTTTGACTAGCTGGCCCAAAGTCCTTGCCCCCAAGGGGTTGCGTGATGTCATAATTAGAACCTCATCCCCAGGCCTTTGATCCACATTGGGTAGCAGCTCCACTCTGAACTCAACTTCAGCATCGCGATATACTATGCCACGTTGCCACCACACTACCTTGGCTTCTGGCTTGTCCGGTTTGTAAGGCAGCGCATCCGGTACGTTTGGTATTGTAAGGAGCTGACCAGATGCCCAATTGTGGGGTGTGTCCACCTCCTCCAAACATGGCAGCAAACTTTCGAAGGCAAGACGAACCCTTGGAACAAAGCGTACGATGTGGGCCAGCAACTGGCTCCAGAAGCACAGCAACGTCCCAGAGGACACGCCCGCAGGATGGTGGAATGTGAGGTGGCGTGTGTACATGACCCCACCCTGCTCACCTATGACATCACTTTCCTTTGGCTCCTCAGCAGCGAGCATAGAAGGTATCAGAAGCATCCGGTTGTCCACAGCTACCGCGACATTGTGGTCCTGTAGAAGCATGACGTACTGTTCCAGGTACTCTGACAAGAGGCAGTTTTGTCCCAGGAGGGCAGGGAGGTGCCTGACGAGCAGAATGCCATTCTTGATGGATGTGTTCCTCACTGTCTGGTGCATTGTCTTCCACAAGAAGGGTGGATCCACGAAATACAGGTCACTAAGGTTGTGACTGGCGTTGGGGTAGTGAAGGATGAAGCCAGCCATGGTGAGGTGGCTGCCCACAGTGGCGATCAACGTGTCCTCGTCCTCTTGTGCTGTCAAGTTGAGCCAGGGGACCAGTTCCTTGAACTCCTCCCTGCGCAGGACAGGCTTGGTCCCGCCCCTCAGCACAGTACTCTGGATACTTCCACCCAGACATACCAGGTTTGTGCAGTTTGCCGGTAATAGAGTGACCGGACGACCATTGTCCATGGGATGCCTAACAGCACATCTCCAGATAGCCTCCTTCAAGGTATCAATACTCTCCATTGCACCCTTCAAACCAACGACTAGGCACTCGCGAACCTGAAGTGTGGTGGTTTGTTGAGCTGCCTGGTTAGCTGCTTGGTGTAGGAAATCCCGCACAGCAGACCTCTGCTGGACTGGAAGTTCATCTACGTGTGTACCCACCACTATTGCGATAGCGTCTGGTGCCCATGCAGCAATTCTTTCAACCCATGTTCTCATCACTTCAGCCCAGGAGGTCGTTTCCTTCAGATTGAACAGTAGGATGCATATTGACTGCTCAGACAGGAAGCAATGGCAGGTAGTATTGTATGGGTCTTCACTCATGTCCCAAATGTTGACATGCAGTCTCCAGTCATTCAGACCATGCTTAAGCCTCCAGCTACTGATGGCCAGACCTGTGCCTGTCTTCCCCTCATTGCCGCTCAAGACAGAGGCCAATGTTGTTTTGCCCGAGCCAGACTCTCCCAACAACACCAGCTTCATTACCTGAGTATTTTCATTTGAATTGTTGTCTCCAGACCCTTTCTTGATGTCTTTGGTCACATGGAGGGTGTGAGGAACATCCCCTTCAACGTGACATCTGTCTGTACTATCTTCTAAGCACCATGTCAGGTTGCCATGGAACCTAAGTCTCTCCAACGACTCACTGGAGATGGCATTGTTGTTTTTCAGGTCCAGGGTGCAAAGCTTTGCAAACCCGAGGACACAAGGAGGGATGTCAGCCAACCTGTTGTGGGCCAGGTTGAGGGAGGTGAGAGATGCAGCCGTTGGGCTTCCTGAGATGGTGGTCAGCCTGTTGTGGGACAGGTCAAGGTGGGTCAAAGATGGTGACCACTCAGGTACACAGGGGAGGTCTACCAGTTGGTTAGAGGACACATTGAGGTCCTGGAGAGAGGGAAGCTCAAGCACACATGGTGGTATGGAAGCAAGGTTGTTATGATGAAGCTCAAGTTTCACCATCTGAAAAAAACGATAACGCAAAGTTCAACATGATATGTCTGGTCCCAACCTCTATTTAACTATCTTATAAGCATGTACTTACTAATCAATGCACCTTACACCCCCAGCCAATGTAACACCATTTCCTTGTCCCCTTGTATGTCACCTCAATGTGCCAGCTCATCCTCTCTTCCTACCTTAACCAGAGAGGCCATCTCTGTGGGGAGCTCACTGAGGCAGTTCCACGCCAACGTGAGGTGTGTTGTCCAGTCCAGCCGAGGTAGCCACTGGGGCTCCAAGGCACACAGATGGAGGCCATCCCACCACACGGTCCCCTGCTCCCACCACACGTCTGTTCTAAACAGCAGCTCCTCCCTCACAGCACGGTGGCCATATTGGCGGGCCATTTCTATGGGCACCACCATGGGGATTTCCCCCAATGAAGCAGTTGCCCCGCCCCTCCCTCCTTCGAGTCCATCCTGGAACAGGGACGCAACGAGGTGGCAGTCGTCTGTCTGAGCAGCTCTGATGAGGGTAAGCACGGCCGCTGCATTGGTCCTCTGCTCCTGTATGGCCACCTGGAGGGCTGGGGTGATGTCCTGGGCACCCTTCATCACCAGTAGGCAGACGTTGGCAGCACTGTCTGCCTTCACGGCTGCCATGAGAGCTTGGGAGTGAGTAATGGGGTCTATGACGGAAATGTCCCTCATGAGGGTAGCCAGGGTGTCCCCGTTTGTGCTCTCTGCTGCTTTTACAAGTCCTGGTATTTAAGTGATATGTTTTCATTTTCAATTTGGCAAATTCATACACATTAATAATCCCGTACGCAAGGATAAAGGCCCAGCAGCTCTAGGCAACAATGTTGCATGCAACACAGTGAATCCATTTACATAGTTTCACCAATAATTTTTGCAAACATTCATTGTGTTGCGTGCAACATGTTGTGAGGTGTTGGGTTGTCACGATATCATTCATAACCCGGCCGAGATTAATTATTGTATATATACAACGCGTGTATACGACATCAAGCAAAAGAGAGAATAGCGTGTGTACAAGACACTTATTTACCTGCACTGCGTATTTACCTGCACTGATAAGCAAGCGTACAATCCTCCTCTGTTTTGCAATCTGCGCTGGAATCTTTCCGCGGTGGTCGGTTCGAAATACGTCGCAGTTGTATTTCAGCAGCACCCGAACGCACATCTCGTCCCCTTTGTAAGCGGCTACATGCAGCGGTGTGCATCCGATAGCGTTTTGGGAATTGGCGTCCCCACCTCTAGAAAGCAGGAACTCCAGCACGTCCGAACGGCCTCCGGCCGCTGCCAGATGCAGCGGTGTGTGACCAAAGGCGCCCGCCGGACCCACAAGCTGAGATTTAAGGGAGACGGCATCCAAGGAGTGGACATATCTCTGCACTGCTTCTAGGCCGCCATTCCGACACAGTTCGTGCAACTGAGACCCTCGTGTGGTGGCCATGGACGACACGTAGTGTCCTGGACAGCTGCGCGTCAACTTCCTTTGAGCGGGGGTCGGGACGTGAGGCCCCCCTACCGTAAATGGATATAAAAAATTTGGCGCTTCTCAAAAGTTTTTACTGCGTACATGTAGTATTAACACGATCAGCGTATGTATAGTGTAGGCCCAAATAACTACACACTCTTTATTTATATTTATACGAGCCAGCCACATGCATATTTTATCAACGCCATGACAATATCGGTGAAACGAAATCACGCTGGCTATGGTGCGCAAAGGGATTAGTCGGCGCCGCTCACTACTCTGCCCCACCTTCCATTGTGCCCCCCCCCCCCCCCCCCCCCCCCCGCCCCCAAATCCTGCATCCGCCACTGATTACACATTATGCGAACCTAAGAAAATAGAGTGTGGCGCCGCAGGCGCCTCGTTCAAGCCAAGATGGCGTTTATTAAGGAGAGGAGAGTTAGTGAGTTTCAATGAAGATCGAGTGTCGGGAGGGAGGGACGGGTGCAATTTGAGGTCGGATTCGGAGAGGGGGTGAAAAGTTGAGGGGTGTAGCGGGCCTTCGGCCCCCCCTACCCTGCCCTAAGCCCTAATTTTATCTTCTAACACGCACAGTCCTTCGGACTGTTTGTGTTATCTCACATATTTATATATGTATTTATGCGGCTGCGTAGCCCGCGTTACGCAATCGGATCTCGTGCGTATGTGTTCACGCCACCTTGTGCCCTTTCGAGCAGATTTCCATACATCACCAAAAGTTAGTTTCGGAACATGGTGCCACACGGGACAAGAGACCCGAGAAGTGCTTGGCAACTCTTAGTATCTTGGCTAGCTGAATGACCACCTGCTCCAAGCCAAAATTTCACACGGCGTTTACGGTCGGGTCGGTCACATCATCGTTATACTGAACAGGAGTGAATCCCTATGAACTTTTAATTTATTAAAGCTGCATGTTAAAAAAAAAATACATTCCTAGCTTGTAATATGCCTTTCATTTTGAAGTTGAAGCTGCAGCAATAACTACCACTGGCTACTGACTCTTGCTCTTGGCTGCACCAGCCTCTTGAGTGAGCCGCTTCTGGGTGAGGTACTCCCTTCTGGCAATTGCATGCCTCACCCACGAGGGCACTGAGCGTATGCCCCACATCAGTAGCACTGCCACCAAGACCAGCGCATGCTCTGCTCCAAAGACTGCCTTCACCAGAAACCTATGATGAGGGAGCAAGGGGGAGGGGTGTGTGGGATGGTGTTGCCGCCATGGCAAATGAACAACGTGCTGGTGCTCATACAGCACTCTCAGGGTGCCCGAATGAATCACCTGGTTTCAGCCAACCCCTGATCTTTGGTTTGGTAGTCAGGAATCCATTCTCTGAGTTGCTCTGAAGAGAAGCCAACAATGGCACAGTTTGTGAGTATAGCAATGAATGCCGTTATCTGCAGGACCGTGAACCACACCCCAATGCTGTTGGCTCTGCAGGAGTGTGCGTGGGGTTTAGAGGTTACCATGGCAACAATAGCACTCATCTGTGCCATGTAAGCTACCTCATGGGGAGGGGTCTCCTGTTGCTGTGGATGAGCTTAAACAGGTCTGACCGCACTTCTATATAGAGGAACACCAGTGTGATGGCTGCACCTTGGGGAAATGCAGCAGCAAATAGCGTGATGTACTGAAACAGTTGTGGGGGGTGAAAAGATAAAAGCAGGGATTATCTATTAAAAGTGAGCAACTGAGAGAGAAAGATGAGGGAGGGAGGGAGAGAGAGAGAGAGGGTCTCTAGAGAGGGAGAGGGAGGGAGGGAGAGAGAGAGAGGGTCTCTAGAGAGGGAGAGGGAGGGAGGGAGAGAGAGAGGGTCTCTAGAGAGGGAGAGGGAGGGAGGGGGAGAGAGAGAGAGAGAGAGAGAGAGAGAGAGGAAGAGAGGAGAGGAGAGAGAGAGAGAGAGAGAGAGAGAGAGAGAGAGATAAATAAGACTCACACCAAATTGCATGACCATTTCAAGGTAGTCATTGAATGGATCATATTCATCAAGAATTATATCCTTAGGAAGCCCTGAATCTGCAAAGCCTTTCCCAAGGTTCTTAGAAAGCACCACAGTCTTCAGGAATGGTATGACTGATTCTGTAACCACACGCCGAATCTCTCCACCTGTATGATGGGGATAGTGGGAGTGGTCATAGCGGAGATGGTGGGGTAGTGGGAGTGGTCATGGCGGGGATAGTGGGCGTGGTCCCAGTGGGGATAGTGGGGTGTCATATGTGCCATATGATGGCCATACTCACTCATGAAGAGACTGGCTATCTCAGCCTTAAGCACCATCACGTCCAGCTGGTAGAAGCCAGTGTAGAAGAGAGGCATAAAGTAAGCGACGGCAAGGAAGACCACTCTCTTTGTCACAAGAGATGAGTACCAGCGCTCCATAGTCCTGGAGCAAAGAGGTGTGGGAGGTGTGGTCAGAGGTGTGGGAGGTGTGGTCAAAGGTGTGGGAGGTGTGGTCAAAGGTACCCAATGTTGTGCTGCTACACAAGTGTTTGTTGGAACACATACTCGTGATTTTCCAAGTTGGTGCACTTCAAAGCAACTGTGCTGTAGATTCCATTGATAATGGCAATCACTATGACGTGACCAATGGCTGGAATCAACCAGCCGAAGTAAGGGTTGTCTGCTGCAAAGACACCTCCCTGACACACACACACACACACACACACACACACACACACACACACACACACACACACACACACACACACACACAGGTTATGAAGGCACCCTCCCTCCTCCCCCTCCCCTGATAACATACTGGCTCAGAGTACTGGGCCAATGATGCCAAGTAGATAGGACTGTTGGTGTCGGTGACATAGCCGTTCAGGTTCATGGACAGCATCATGGCACAGACGCCCACTGACAGCAGTGGAAGCATGGCCAATATGCTGACAATGTACCAGAGCCTCCTCTTCCAGTGGGGGTAGTGAAGGGAAGGTTCGTGTGTCACTGGGTCAGGCTTGACTTCTCCGTGAAATTCGTCCATTGGCTCTTCGATTTTTTCATAGTTGTACGTATTCCAGGAGAAGCTGTGTTCTACACTCTTCCGCTGCCAAAGCTGTGGATGAAAGAACAAAGTGGATCACACGGGCAAAACAGATCGCGCGGTATTAATTATTGACGTGAAAATCCCGAAGCGGTCCGGTAGGAAAAAGCGCGCGCAAATGCACCGTATAAAATAGGGCGGCTCCCTACCGCACTTCATTCAGTTGAACCACAAAGCAAGCGTTGTTGAACCATGTCAGGACGAGGCAAAGGAGGAAAGGGACTCGGAAAAGGCGGTGCAAAGCGTCACCGAAAGATTCTTCGAGATAACATTCAAGGAATCACAAAGCCAGCAATTCGTCGCCTGGCGCGTCGAGGGGGTGTGAAGCGTATTTCTGGCCTCATCTACGAAGAGACTCGCGGTGTTCTCAAGGTCTTCCTGGAGAATGTCATTCGTGACGCTGTGACGTACACCGAACACGCGAAGAGAAAAACGGTGACTGCCATGGATGTTGTCTACGCCTTGAAGCGACAGGGACGTACTCTGTACGGTTTTGGCGGTTAAATACCTTGGACCACCTGGTGCACTGACAACTATCTGGCTCTTTTAAGAGCCACCATTCATTCAAAAGAGCCATTTTGCGAATTTTTATAGCAGATACTTTTTAAAATAAAAGTACTTGTTTAAATAAATGACTGTTAGTATCCCCCTCCCCCCTCCTGAGAAGCTCCATTCTAATATAGACATAGATGTCTGGTCTGCAGGTATAATTATTGCCTTGTTAATTGGTACTGGAACATGAAGGTTCTGTTTAAACATCCAACAAGTGAAGCTGGGTAAAGCCAAAATTTTTTACTAAGCAATTCTAAAATGTTTAAGTTCATGACTTCAACTTTTTATGAGCAAAATCAGTAATCATTTGCTTTAAAAGGCACCTATTGTAACTTCGTGTGTGATGATGGCTTTCAAGCCTTAAATACCACAGGCCAATACTTCTTATGCAACAGCAAGTAGTAGGCCATATAGAATCTAGCAGAGTGTTATGTTCAATGAGGAAAAATGCACAACCAAAAATACTCGGCCCAACTATGGTCTCTTTATGCATATATAAAACACATACCTTCCATTTGTGGTATCAGAAAAGCTATCTGAAGTATTAGTAAGTTTGGGAACACGCTTGACAGTGGCAGATCCAGGTGAGGGGGGGTCTTTGGGGTCTAAACACCCCTTGCCCCACCCAGCTATTAATTAATACTTAAATACATTAATTAATTGACACGTTCCAATATGAAGCGTTCAAAGAGCACTATGCGAGGTAGTGACTGCTGTGCCGACCCCACTGGGAGAGCTAGCAGCGCCCCCCAGACCCCCTGGCAGTTACAGGAGGGGCACGCCCCCTCCCGTACCCACTCCCACTTGTGAACATAGTTATTAGACCCCCCCTCCCGAAATCCTGGATCTGCCCCTGCTTGTCAAAGACTCCAGTGAATTTCAATGCAAGTACCTCAAAAAACGATACATGAGAAATGACATCATACACATCACATGTTATGTATTCTATAACCATGGGAGCCACCCAGAAGCCTTACATCACCATGTGGGTGTGGGCAACATTTTTGTGTCCAACCACCACAATGGTCAACCAATTGTTGTGTTTGAAAAGGTGGCATGCCCACAGTTGTGCCATGAAAGGCACAAGTGCAACCTATCACCAGCACCATTTTACAAACAAAAAAAGTCAACTCACTATAGTATAGAGCACTCCCCAAATGGCCACAAAGAATGCAAAAAGAGGGAGGTATGGATCCATGAGAACGTCTATCCCATCAGTACGGAAAAGATACATCACACCGCCAGCAATGGCGGGGATGAGGACACAGGTCATGTAGAAGTTCATCCACGCAAAGTAGTAAGTCACTGTTTCACCTGAAGGCAATGGAGGGACCTTTACATGATAGGAAATATAATGACAACATAATGAACACTAGAACTCATATGTGTGTTAGTGTTACACTGTGGTAGTCGCTTAATCTGCTTTGATTACCCATCTTGCAGCTATTGGCACATATTATGTTTCCCCTGCCTGCTAACTATTTAATATTATTAATAGGGCCAATCGGTTTAATAACAAATCATACAACTAACCATAATAATTTCTGAGGTCATCAATTGGCAACCCAAGGGGTAGGAGAGAACCAACAAACTTCCTTTTGAGGTGGCTGTATGACTCCTTGTCGTGAAGAGGGTAAGCTTCGTGGAAGAGAGGTGGCTGGCACTTGAGCAGTGCCGACAAGAATCCTTTCCCTTTCTTCACTTTGTAGCCATGTTCCCGCAGTTTGTCCTGTTTCAAATAAACATTATTGTGTGCAGTGTGGGAATCAACGCTGTGCTCACGTGGTCAAAAGGTGTCGTGTTGAGTAGGCTGTGCAGGAGGTAAGCTTCCTCAGCCTGGGTGAACACGTGCACACCATCGACTGCTGCGAAGTCTCCCGCCCTCTCATTGTCAAATTCTACCACCTACGAATGGTTGCTATGATGACACATACTACTACCCCCTTCCCCCCCCCCTCCCTCAATCATAACCTCCTCGGAGTTTTTCAGTGGTTTCAAGTACTTATGCAGCTTTGCCTACAAGGGTACGAGGGTCGATATATAAATAGTTGCACGGACTTTGTAACCAGCGCGCTAAACGTTCAGACCTGTTGTCCAAGAGCCTCCAAAGCGCCTGTGACGATGATGTAGGTGCTCTGCTCGTAGGTCGCTTTCTCGCAGTGGATACCGTTCTTCTCCATCTGCTCCAGGGCGTAAGACAGCGCGCTCAGCCTGTCTCCGCCCTTGTCGTTAGACACACGGATAAGGTACTTGGCACGGGCAAGCGGGGACTCTCGCCTGGGGCGCGGGTCCCTACATGATCGTAGCTTTAGTTCCACTCAAGACCACTTGCGTCGAAACCCACCTGTGTCGCAGTTCCATTCTTTCCTTTGCCAATTATTTTTAATAACGTTTCCAGGAACTTTAATATCTATTTAATACTCACGTTACGTTACACCGTTTGGTCTCGTACCCAGACCTCGTGCGTGCGGATGGATTACATCACCGCTACGCTCCGTACATTGGGCATGGTAATACAAGTACATCATTCTCTAAGAGAAAGTTGGTGGCATATAGGTTTGGAAGGCAGTAGGGGTGTTAAAAGCATGGAAACAAGGTGTAAAAATGAAATACACCTATTAATTTCATTTTTACACATCAGACCCCTTGTTTCCGTGCTTTGAACACCACCAATGTCTTTCAATCCTATACGCCACCAACTTTCTTGTAGGATTTACTTGTTTCATGAGTTATTTTTCATGAGATGAGAAATAAAAATAAACATTTAGAGACGCACATTATTCATCATCCTCACACCCTTCACCCTCCCGAAATATAATTATAACTTTTGACAGATTTGAACCTAAGCAAAGTGTAGGAATAACATGTGCTAGCTTATACAAACACCCCTAGCTGTGGGTGATAATGGCATGGTGACCAATTGGACTGCAACTATATCAAAGTTGCGGCAGACCCCACCTCCCCCCCTGCTCATACATCCCCTCTTCTCAAGATCCTCAAATGGTGTTTACTTGTATCCTTTATCCACCCGCAGCTGTGGGAATCAGGGTCTGGGTACGAGACTAGGCTTATCGTGCATACATCGCCCACGTGGATTCATACATGCCATATAAGGTCGCGCTAGCAACAATAGCCAGCGCAGCACACATTGTGGTGTCTGCAAGCAGCCAAGCAGCAAACTTTTGATGAGTGCTAAAAATGGACGTACAAAAGGTGAGGAGGGAGGAAATGGCAGCGCATCCTCGGGCATGATTAATTAGAATTGTGCTATCAACAGCGATCCTAGAGACAACCCCACCTCCACCCACTGAGACAAGCCCACCTCCACCCACCCCCACTCCCCCACTCCCACCCCCTCCCCTACTCCCATATCGTATGACCAGAGATAATTTATATATTATCTCTGGTATGACCACACTTCCTCCCCAAAATAGGTAGGTCACCGCGCGCGACGAAATCCTAGATCCGCCCCTAATTGACCTGGGGCGGACGCAGGACGCAGGATTTAGATGAGGGGGGGAGGGGGGGGGGGGGGGGGGGGGGGCGCAATGGGCAGAGGGTAAGAAAGGGATGGGTGCGGGTGGGGTGTGGTCCCTCCCGCTCCAGCTAGGGGTGTGGGGGGCGCTGTAAACTGCGCCAGACCCTAGAAGCTGCAAGTTCCGCGTTTATATGAAGCTTCAGAAAATAAGGAATTTCATTCCTTTCACACCTTCTCTTTTTTATCATCCGTATTTTAGGGGAGGCGCACGCACTCCACACACCCCCCCTCCCCCCCCCCCCCTAAATCTACCACTAGCTGTTGAAAGCCGCTATTTAGCTTCCGTGGCGCCATGTAATTAAGGTTAGTACGCTTCTCTATTGCCTGGGACCAGACGCAGAGGATGTTCTAGTCTCGACAAATATTAATTCTGAAGAAAGGAAGAAATACTGTGATGTAGACAGCATGCAGTGAAGGAACTTGATGACTTCTTCAAGGTTAGAAAGAATGTAATATTTGAGCGTGCGCGCTTTAATCGACGCAGTCAGTTAGACGGAGAGACAGTCGATCAGTACATAGCTGTCTTGCACAACCTTGCTGAGAATTGTGACTATGGGACGCTAAAGTCTGAACTTATCAGAGACAGAATTGTGGTTGGAATTCGCGACTCTGCGTTGTCGCAACGTCTTTAGCTTAATCCAGACCTAACACTTGAGAAGGCAATGAGAGTAGCCCGTCAGCGGGAGGCAGTACAAGAACAGCAAGAAACACTTCGAGAAGCTGCAGACTCTAAAGAGTTAGATTCTACTATGATCAAACACAAACAGCAGCTAAAAAAGGAAAGTCACCTCAGTAGATGTCAGTGTTGTGGTAGAGATCACCATCAAAATGGAAGATGTCCAGCAAGAGCTGCAGTATGCTTTAAGTGCCAAAAGAAAGGGCATTTTGCCCTTCTGTGTCCATCAAAGCAAGTGGAACAGCTACATACAAGCAGTACAGAGAGAGAAATTGAAGAGGAGCTGTTTATTGAAGCAATTGGTGATGAAGACCAAAACACAGCATGGTTTGCATCAGTACAGCTTAAGGGCAAGACAGTGCAATTTAAACTGGACACTGGTTCAGAAGTCACAGTTATTTCCGACAACGCATTTAAGACCCTTGGGTGTCAAGAGTTGAAGACTTCATCCAAAATTCTGTATGGACCTGGCAAACAGCCGTTAGATGTTATGGGGCAGTTTGTGGCCAAAATCACACACAAGAATGCTCACTCCACAGGAACCAATCTTTGTCGTGAGAGGACTGAACTCAAACTTACTTGGGTTACCAGCACTTAGAGCTCTGCAGTTAGTTGCAAGAACTGATGCAATCAGTCAGTATGAGGAACAGATCCATCGGAAATATCCACACTTATTCATTGGATTGGGAACAGTACAGTAACGGAGTACACTATCAAGTTAAAGGCTAATGCCAAGCCATATGCACTGAGTACGCCCAGAAGTGTCCCGCTATCTTTGAGAGACAAAGTCAAGAAAGAACTTGATAGGATGGAAAGCATGGGTTTTATATCCAGAGTAGATGGTCATTCTGATTGGTGCGCTGGAATGGTTGTGGTACCTAAAAAGGGATCTGAATCTGTCCGTATATGTGTGGATTTGAGGCCTTTGAACAAGAGCGTGCTGAGGGAAAATTTCCCACTCCCCAAAGTTGATGAGAACCTAGCACAATTGAGTGGAGCCACTATATTTAGCAAACTTGACGCAAATTGTGGCTTCTGGCAAATTCCACTTGCTAAGCATGTTCAGCTCCTCACGATATTCATAACACCTTTTGGTAGATACTGTTTCACCAAACTTCCTTTTGGCATTTCATGTGCTCCTGAGCTGTTTCAGAAGAGGATGAGTGATATCCTTCAGGATATAGAAGGAAAACTCTGCCAGATGGATGATGTGCTGGTATTCGGCAGTAGTCAAGAGGACCATGACAACCGACTCAAAGCAGTATTAAAGGGAGTTGAGGAAGCAGGTATGATGTTAAACCCTGACAAATGTGCCTTTTCAAGACACCAAATCAAATTCCTTGGGCATATAGTGGACCAGAGAGGAATTCAAGCAGATCCTGAGAAGTCATCTGCCATCCTGAAAATGCCAACACCAAAGGATATTGCAGAGCTACAGCGTTTGTTAGGCATGGTGAATCAATTTGGAAAGTTTTCACCCCACATTGCTGAGATTACTAAACCTCTGAGGGAGCTTTTGAGTTCACAAAACTGCTGGTTATGGGACTCTAAACATGATGAGGCATTCTTGAAGTTAAAGAAGGAGGTAACCAAACCATCAAAATTCTTGCTCACTCCAACCTCAGTGTGAAGTAAAAATTTCAGCAGATGCATCATCTTTTGGTCTGAGTGCAGCTCTATTGCAGAAAGAAAACAGTCAGTGGAGACAAGTTGCATTTGCATCGAGACGGATGACAGAGACAGAGCAACACAATGCGCAAATAGAAAAGAGGTGCTTGCTATCGTTTGGGCATGTGATAAGTTCTCGTGTTTTGTGATTGGTAAGAGATTTGGAATTGAGACAGATCACAAACCATTAGTGCCACTGCTGACATCTAAATGCCTTGATACTCTACCCCCCACCCCCCGAATTTTATGATTCCGGCTTCATTTAGGGAGATATGACTATATAGTATTGAGCATGTGGCTGGAAAATCATTGTTTACCGCTGATACACTCTCTCGAGCTCCGTGCTCATATTCTGTGTCAGAAGGTGGAGGCAAGTTCACAGATCAGGAAGTAGAGTCATTTGCGGATGCGATCACTGATGCAATTCCAATAGTCCAATCAATGCTCATCAAGTTTCGTACTGTCAAAACGATGACTCCGTATGTTCTCGCAAAAGACAATACTGTCTTTCTGGATGGTCTTCAAAGCAATATATTCCAGGTGAACTAAAACCTTATTGGTTTGTTCGGGATGAGCTGAGTGTGTGTAATGACTTACTCCTGTATGGTAAACGTATCATCGTGCCAAGATCACTGCAGAAATTCACTCTTCAAAAGATACACTCCGGTCACCTGGAAATACAACGTTGTCGTCTTAGAGCAGGAAATGCGGTATGGTGGCCAGGTTTGGTCAAGCAAATTTTGTCAACGGTGCAAAACTGTCACATTTGCAGTCAAAAGAATCCCTTGGTTGTTGAACCAATGATTTCTTTGGAACTACAAGCATACCCCTGGCAGAGAGTGAACTCTGATCTGTTTGAAATGAAAGGTAATAAATATCTTTTGGTTGTTGATTCGTTTTCAAGATATCCGGAAGTAATACAGTTACCTTTCACTACCACATCTACCAAAGTCATTTCTGTGTTGAAGTCTGTGTTTGCTCGGCATACCAGAAGAATATATAAGTGACAATGGCCCCCAGAATTCCTCACAGGAAATGAAAGAGTTTGCCTTGCAGTATGGATTTAGACATACAACTAGTAGTCCGCATTATCCAAGAGGTCATAGACAGGCAGAACGAGCTGTGAAAACAGTGAAGTCGTTGCTACTGGAGGCAGAGGATCCATTCCTAGCTCTGTTGAATTATCGAGCTACACCATTTCCTTGGTGTGGACTAAGTCCAGCGGAGCTTCTGTTTGGTAGGCAAATTCGCACCACTCTACCCCAAGCTGTAAGCCAGCTCACACCAGATTGGGTCCACTTGAAACAATTTCGAATAAAAGAGCAGCAGTTTAAATGCCGTCAGAAAGCAGATTATGTCTGGCGGCACAGAACTCGGTTATTATCTGATTTACGACGCAACACAGAAGTTTGGGTAGCCACTGACAAGAAATTAAAAGGTCATGTTCCCTCGAAAGCAAATACCCCTAGGTCCTATATTATTGAGACTCCAGATGGTCATACACTGCGACAAAATCGCCATCATTTAATGGTAGTTCCACAGGGTGAAGAATTGTATGAATGGCAAGATGAACAAGACGGAGGGAGGGAACATAATGATAATAATGAGCAAGAAGAGGGAACTGCAAATGGATCAGACCCAGAAGAACCAGCTGAAAAAGAAGTAAGAGATGCTGCTATACCTGTACTTGAGAGAAGACATATTCGGACCAGAAGCCCAATTGCAACACGATCTAGAACTGGAACTGCTAGTACAGGCCGAGTTGCTGCCGCCAAACCGCAAAACCTTCGTCATTAGTAAGCAATCTTTGTGAGAGCCTTGTCCAGTACATCAATGCTTGTTCAATATCCAGTGGTTGTAGGAATGTTGCCTGCCTTAGCCTTAACCATTGAAATGTGAAGTCACACAGCCATGTTGGAGCAGTCATCCATGACACTACTAGAGGATTGTGTGAAATCAAACCTCTAGATGGGAGATCACAATCTTACTGCCTGTGTAGCATTGAGGTTGGTCCAAGGCTTGCTCCGGAATCAGAGCCTGTGTAACACTTGACAGAAGTTGGGTGAGCAGAAGTGTGGCCAACAGCTCCAAACTAGGGATGGTTTTTTAACTGATGCCATTACAGTCCAACTAATTCATGATAGTGGCAGCCAGAAGTCCTACATATCTGCTAGGCTAAAGGACACACTCAGACTAACAGTAGAGCAATCTGTTGCTGTTCTGTCGTCGACATATGCTAAGAATGTTGTGACTGTGTTGTTGAAGTGGCTGCTTGGGTGTACTGAGACTGGTGAGAAGGTGAACTTGCTGAAGTGGGACTTGCCAGTGATCTGGGTTTCTTGGAAGTACCACAGATGTTGGTGTGGTGTCTTGTCTGACGGTTTTAACATCATCCAGAGGATCTGCAATCTCTTTCCATGTGTGGTTTCTTTAGGCAGACAGAACACCGGCCTTCTTCACCAATATCAGCACCCATGCAGTTGGGTCAGTCACTGTTTTGCGAGACGTGGATGCATGATTTTCACCACAGTAAGAGCAGGTAGGTGTGAACGAATTAGTTGTGGCCAAGGACATAGCTGTAGGATGATCATGACTGGGCCTCCTAGCAGGTGGTGTAGTGCTTGCAGGTGCATTTGCTTGTTCCTGCACTGCAATCTCTTCTTCCATTGATTTACATGATCTTGCCAAGGTTCCAGGGTGACAACAAGCTGCCTGTATGACTCATGAGCTATGCCTAGAGACTTGAGGCTTCTGACATGACCTTCAACCTGGTCATATAGATGGCGCAATCTCTTAAACTCTCGCAGTGACAGCAGGAGATCCATATGCTTGCTCACCTCTTGCTGCTTGTTCCTGAATATCTTTTTAAGAATGGCAACTGCTTCGGCGTAGTTTGCAGTAGTGACCAGCAGACCACATCAGCAGCAGAACCTTCTAGTAGCGAGTGTAGGTAGTTAAACCTATCAATATCAGATAGTCCAGAGTTTATAGAGTGAACAGAAGACTCGAACATGTTTCAGAATGTAGCCCAGTTGGTTAGCTGTCCATCAATTTTTTTTTTCAATACCATCTTAGAAAGCTTCACCTCGGCAGTTCTGCTGTACTCTGGCTCTCTCTCTCTCAGCTACTGCAGACGTCATTGCTGATCTATTACCATGAGTTGCTATGTGATCCTCGCTATCTCTCTGAGGTTCTTGTGCTATTGTTACAGCAACATCGTTCATTGTGGATGATTGAATACCGGACCATCAGATGAAGATTGTTCTGCCGTGTTTAGTAGCATAGCCATCTGCAGCATAATGATCGCTAGTTCCACCTTCTATATGTAAATGTCTGCCAGTTCAATCTCCTCCTTGATCTCATCTTCCTCCGCTTCTAAGATTTCAGAGTCCAGCTTCAAAATGATGTCCTTCAGCATCTTAATCATCCTCCTTAGCGAGGATAAATTGCATTGTGATATGTTCCTTTCTTCTGAGTCTTGGCCTTGGGAGACAATGTGTGAAGTCAATGCCTAATCTTATGACCAGTGCGAAACCTCTTCGTTTTTTGCGATAACCTGATCAGCCATTTCGTGTGATTACTCGGCTCCATAGGACCTTGTAGGATAATTCAGGCTACGCACAATGTAAAGATTACGCTGTTGTCTCCACGCATTATTCTTGCAATACTACATGCGCATGCAATAATTATTAATAGTTGTTAACAAAACACAAATCACGTAATTTTCTATGCTATTTAACTACTTTAGTGTTGCAGAGATATGTAGAAAAAAAAAAAAAACAAAGAGAGTCATTAGAGCTTACTGCATGATGGCATCGATCCTGAATTCAGCCTTACGGAGATGTTAGAGACCTTTGCACCAAATACCTACACGTGTGACACACAGACCTATGCATAAAGATTCTGGTTATTAATGGTTGAGCCTTGTTCGTGAGGACACTATTATCATACCTTATATCGGGTTTGCATGTTTGTTTGGTCATCCTTGAATAGTTACAGTCCTGGCCCCTCCCCTTACAATAGAAGTAATAGTTAGTGTACAGACATGTACATTGTATCACTACCATGTACCCAGGAGAGCAAGGAGACTCTATGGACAGCTGCTGCTAATGGAAGCCTTCCTGTACTACAGTATCTGGTGGAACAAAGAGGGCAGGATCCAAATCAAAGGGATAATGATGGGAACACACCTCTGCACTATGCTGCTGCATATGGTAAAGAGGAAATTGTCAAATACCTCTTAGAAGAAAGGCAGTGCAGTCCAGAATGTACTGGTCAATGGGGTAGATCACCATTACATAATGCATGTGAAAAGAATGATAATCTAGCTATGGTGAAGTACCTGGTGGAGAAGCATGGATGTGATCCAAAATCAAAAGACACAAATGGAGACACTCCACTCAATGTGGCAGCATTATCAGGTAGCCTAGACATCCTGATATACCTGATAGAAGAAAGGCAGTGCAGTCCAGAATGTACTGGTCAATATGGTAGATCACCATTAAATAATGCATGTCGAAAGAATGGGAATCTAGCCATGGTGAAGTACCTGGTGGAGAAGCATGGATGTGATCCAAAATCAGAAGACACAAACGAAAATACTCCCCTCATTGTGGCAGCATTCTCAGGTAGCCTAGACATCTTGATATACCTGATAGAAGAAAGGAAGTGCAGTCCAGAATTGACTGGTCAATATGGTAGATCACCATTACATAATGCATGTCAAAAGAATGGGAATCTAGCCATGGTGAAGTACCTGGTGGAGAAGCATGGATGCGATCCAAAATCAAAAGACACAGATGGAAACACTCCCCTCAATGTGGCAGCTTGGAATGGTAGCCTAGACATCCTGATGTACCTGATAGAAGAAAGGAAGTGCAGTCCAGAATGCACTGGTAAATGGGGTAGATCACCATTACATGATGCATGTCAAAAGAATGGGAATCTAGCCATGGTGAAGTACCTGGTGGAGAAGCATGGATGTGCACTAGATTACAGGGACCACTGGAACCTCACACCAATTGACCATGCTACTACCTGGAATAATGAACCAGTAGTGAGGTACTTGGAGGAGAGGATGGGCATACCTCGTCGATCCATACACCATGTGCGTGTCAGCTGTCTTATTTTGTCATGTCGTTTATAATAATCCTTGTTCAAAAAGGGGCTTTCGCCTGGATGTACAATAATAAGAAATGAGAGGACCAGACAATGGGTCCCTCAAAATGAATCAGGAGTAGCTGTGGATTTTGTAAGTTTGTTGGATATTTTTATGGATTTATGTATTTATTTATACAGTGTGTTTACAAAAGAGCACAACGCTTGAAGTTTTGAATGAATATAAATGGAATTGTAAATTAATCTAAATGAATTTATGAATGTACAATAACCACATTCAGTGAAATACGAACTGCATATTACATGGTTACAGTACAAAATTTAAGAATTTGCAGTTAAATAATTTGACACAACAATACATGACAAATTTTAATTAATGGAATGATTTATATACTTCAGAATAACTTTGATGAAAGTATGAAATTTGTTTAGCGTTTAACTAGTTAATATTCAAAACGACAAACAGTACATGAAAAAGCTAAATGATCACAACAATTTTAATAAACTTTGAGTTTTAATAACTTACCAAACATAATCCATTACCAAATCAAGTTTTAATACTGGATTAATTAGTGATGGTTGCAACTTCAGCCTTTATAAATTTAAAAGCATATTATGGTCTTAAATGTTAATAACTCACTAACTTGAAATCAGTGCTGTTCCACTGCATATTCAGATTTTGCATTACTTATTAGTTAGTTATTATAATCAATTATACGCTAACCGTACGTAATCTTGAATAACTTTGTTAATAGGACCATCCAGCTGTTTTGAATGAACTTGGCCCAATGATGGTAAGTATGGATAACTGCATGTACACTACATTGAATGCTGTTATATCAACACAGCCAGATTGGTGTGTGTTTCAGAGAAACACAGGTGATGCTATTTTTGTTAATACAGGTAAGTTAATTAATTAAATTATTATGATGAAGAAATGTTTGGTCATCACTATAGAGACATCTGTTGTCATTGATGAAGATCCAAGAGCAGCTGTAGCAAGGTACCAAGATGCCCTCAAAGATGGATTTGTTTCTGCTTACCTCATGAAGATTTTAATCATTGGAGCAGCTGGTGTAGGGAAAACACACCTCATGCATATGTTATTCAATGAACCACCGCCTGATGTTAGACAGAGCACACCAGTGATGGAGAGGCCTGTTCAGGCCATTCTCACACTACTAAAGAACAATTCTACATACCAAAAGGCAACAGATAAGGAGTTGTATGAACTGTTGGCACACACTGTCAACAAGAAAGACCACAAGCAAGCAGTTCATAATGTTCTATCTCCAGTTGGCAGTAGGGTGGCACAGACCAATCATTCTTCCTCTCCAAGTGTTACTAATTCTTCCCTACAGCCAAAACCACAGCAAACAATAGATCCAGTATTGGTGTCTGAGGTTACAGAACAACTGATTCCCTACATAGCCAGGTCCAAGGATGCAGCCACACCCTTCCTTGATGTGGACTGGCTATACTTCATTGACTCAGGAGGACAGCCACAGTTCCATCAACTCCTGCCTGCATTTATGCACCACACCAACCTCAACATCTTTGTTCTCAGGTTATGTGACAAGCTCACTGACCATCCCACAGTTGAGTACTATGATGAGAGGGGTACTTGTACCTCCTCCACTGCCTCTTTGATGACCAACAAGGAGATCCTCCAATGTTGTGCACAGGCCACACAGACAGCAGACCAAGATGGAGACTCCAGGCTCCTAATAGTTGGTACACATCGAGACCTCCAATGTGATGGTGAGACATTGGAGGACAAAAATGAACAGCTACTAGAGCTCCTCACACCATCACTGAAGGATCACCTGATGTACAGCAATAGAACCAATAGGGAGGTCATTTTCCCTATGAATACAAAGAAGCCTGATGAAACAGACAGAAAGGTTATCCAGAATATGTGTAAGTCTATCCAATCTATGAAGAAAAAGATGAAGCCAAAAGATATCCCTCTAAGATGGCTAGTGTTCCTTCATGAGATACAGTCACAGTCCAAAAAGACCAAAAGTGAGCTACTTAGCTTTGAAGAGTGCTGTGAGGTGGCCAGCAGACTTCACATGATGGAGGACACTGCAGCAGCCCTCCAGTTCTTCTCTGACCTCAATGTCATATTGTACTACCCCTCCATCCTTCCCGATGTGGTCTTCACCAATCCACAGGCACTTCTCAACATTGTCACTGAGATCATCAAATGCATTGTGTATGACACAGATGGTGTACAAGCCAATGATCCTCTGTTTATAAGAGCTCGAGAGGAAGGAATAATTTCAGTCAAGCTCCTTGATTTGCTGAAGCAGGACTTTCCACATGTGTACAAACCATCAATGTTTGAGGCACATGATCTGATTGCTCTTCTCCTCCATCTTGGAATTGTCAGTAAATGCAATAAAGATTACTTCATGCCATCACTCCTCAAAGGTCTGGACACCAGAGGTATTGAAGCTTCACTGTCCCAACATCCCGACTCTGTTGAGCCATGTGCTGTGTATTATGAAAACAGATGGCTTGAGTGTGGAGCATTTGGATTTCTAATTACATCACTACTTTCATCAGGAATGTGGGAGCTTGCATCAGATGGAATTAACCTCTTGTGTGTGCATTCAAATTTCATCAAGATGTTCTTTCATTCATGCTTAATCACACTGATGGAACATGTGACCCATATTGAAATACATGTTCATGGTGAAACCGATGTATGTCAGAGCTGCTGTCTTGAAATTAGAAAGAGTATTTCAGAAGCATTGAAAATGAAACCTCAGTTTGGTTTCATTTGTCCCTGCAGGAGGTTTTCAGAAACACACATCGCTTCCTACACATCTGTAACTTTACAAAAAAAGAAAATGTTTTGTTCCAGAAATCGTTTACAAACATTTCCCTTGTCACTTCTTTATGAAGTATGGCTAAAAGGTAAGTATTTATTTTAGGTTTGTTAATAATGTTATCAAAAATGAAACAAAACAATTTGTAAATCACTATCATTTGTTTATGCAGTAGTATTGTTCAAATCAAGTTTACTTTGTTACTTTAGGTGAAAACATTCCTGAACTAAATGACCTTATGAATGATGTGGCTTCAGTCATCCTTGCGAAGTGGAGATTGGTAGGAGTCCAATTGGAGCTACCCTCTGGGACATTGGACTGCATACAGGGTCAAAATGCTGGAACCCCAGAGTTTTTAAAGATGTCATTTCAACAGATGTTTACAGAATGGGAGAGACAGAAGACCAGTCCTCACACATGGGAGACCATCATCAATGCTTTACGTACACCAGCTGTTGGTGAACATGAACTGGCTGATAAAATTTTCTCAAAGCATTGTATTTTACCAATGTATTAATTTTGAACGTTATTGTTTGGAGTGCATGTTATAAGCAATTATTTTTTATTGTTCAGGGTGTATGAATTACATGTATAATTTTATGTATTAGCATTGATATGTACACATTATTAACTCGACTCTTTGGGCCTTGGTCCATGTGTCATTTTTGAAAAAAAAAACTTGAATTGTGGGACTTGATTGGCTGGATATCAAATGATCAAAAAGCCGTGTAGTAAGGATTTATTCATGGCAGCAGGAACCATGATTTGCAGTAATCACAAAATCTTAATGCAGTTCACAGCAGTCTGAAAGTATCATTAATTTTGTTGGTGTTAATAATGCAATTTTAACTCTATCAGGACTACAGGGTTAACCGTCAGGCCAGAACTCAGAGCTACTCGTGTGGAACGTTCAACCAACCTCTGCCTGATGGACAAAGTGGAGAAGTGAAATGGTGGTACAGGGATATGTGGGAAATGCTTAACCTTTCTTTGTGAGCAAATATACAATGCAGAGTAATTGACTTAAACTCTATGTTGCATAAGCTTATTATTGAGTGGTCTGCAAACATTAATAACATACACATATACTTGCAAGTTCAAAAATCTCTTTGTAGGTACAGGGTGTTCTATTCTCTCTTGGGTTTTGCAATGCCTTGTGTACTCAGCTTCACGGCTTGCTGCAAACCACGCTCCATCAGTTTGGTATAGGCAGGCTGAACAGCCTGGAGATGATGGGACCATAACATTTGGATAAACATTTGGATTCCTTCTCCACTGTTTAAAATAGCACATACCATGAGACCCACCTGCTCCCCCCAGCACTAGGTGACCCATCCCCTTTCCACCTAGCATTCTCTTATAAGGTGATCCACCTCCTCCCCCCCCAGCACTCCTTATAAGGTGACCCACCTCCTCCCCCCCCCCCACAGCACACCCTTATAAGGTGACCCACCTCCTCCCAGACCAGTCCTGCCATATTGTCTATCATCTGGCCGGCTTCACTGAAGTTTCCACTGTACTTGACATACGCCCACAGAACCATTAGTGCTAAGGGAACGTACAGACCAAAGATGGCCGTCCGGGACAGTGACTCTATTCCAATCATGCTCAGAATGCTGGAGACAAAGTATGCTATTGCCATGACGATGAGGAGCACACCAGGAGTGCGATATGCGTTCATGATGTTCTTCCCTTCATTTCTCTTCACGTAGGCCTCGTAACTCTCCACCATCTGGGCAATCAGCTTCTCTTCATAAGCCTTGCTGTAAGACTCCCCACCCAGCTTTCTGGTGGAACGGAACTGGTCCAGACAGGCAGCTTTTATTCCGTCATGTCCCTGCTGTAACTTCTCTGATGACATATATGGCTTCTCAGCTCCACACAGCTGTGACAGGGAGGATGGAAGGAAGGTGTGAGTGATATAAGTGAGAGGTGTGAGGGTGGGATGATGAAGTGAGGATAATGTGATGAGTGTTGTTTGTATAAGGAGATGGTACATTAAACTGAAGGTGATGGTTGATACAAGATCTGTACTCTAAATAGTCCCCACCTCTTCCATGTCATGATTAAACTTGTCCAGGGCAGCTGCCTGTGCTGCAAGGTTGTTGGCCTCAGCGGTGGCCTGGGGAAGAGTCATCATATCACCATACCTTCAACTATCCCTTGTTCCCCTTGGGGTCCTCTACATTGTACCTCTCCACAGTTCACCCAAAACACACACACCCACACATGCACACACCCATACACACACATCACAGACACAAACACATTCACTTACTTCCGACACAGACTTGGGAGCAGGCAACACATCATTTCCAACTATCTTTATGTATGACTGATAATGGTAAGGAGGGGGAGGAGGAGAGAGTAGTCAGGTTTGAACAGGATAGAGAAGTAATAACCTTGAATAACTCAAGCAGACCACGCCCAGTTACAGTGTTCCCATTGATCTTCTTGAGAACAATGTTCTTTGGCTCAAGAAGGTAGGGGACCAGCTGGACAAGGTTCTTCTTGAATTCATCATCAATGTCTGCAGAACAGAGAGGAAGTAAAATGAATTATGCACTGTGAGTGAGGGAGATCTGGTAAAGGTCTCTATGGCAGAGGCCCAGGGAAAATGTGGTGTGAGTGGTGTGTGTGTGTGTGTGTGTGTGTGTGTGTGTGTGTGTGTGTGTGTGAGTGAGTGTAGGCGTGGTCTAGGGTGAGAGGTAATGACATCATGGTTCACCTTTGAGTTGGCCAGTAAATGACTTGTTGGTGGCAACCTTCAGCCCTGGGTGGGGCATCAGGAAACAGGAGACTGACTCAAAGCATGTCCCAATGTGGTTTCTGACAAGCTTGTTCTCCTCACGATGGCTATCAAGGATCTGCAGGGAACAATAAACACCCATCACAGAGGAGCACTATGTGACAGTCATGATATGGTATGTACTGATATGAGGACCCCTGGAGTGTGCAATGTGTGTGGAGTGTTGTGTGAGGTGTGTATGGTGTTACTTGTGAGGTCATGCTGTGTTACATATGTATCATTGTACATATGCATAACAAGGTGTTATAGATGTGGGCTCATTGCAGTGGTTGTTTGAACAGACCATAGCTCATTGCAATGGTTGTATGAACAGACCATAGCTCATTGCAGTGGTTGTATGAACAGACCATAGCTCATTGCAGTGGTTGTATGAACAGACCATAGCTCATTGCAGTGGTTGTATGAACAGACCATAGCTCATTGCAGTGGTTGTATGAACAGACCATAGCTCATTGCAGTGGTTGTATGAACAGACCATAGCTCATTGCAGTGGTTGTATGAATAGACCATAGCTCATTGCAGTGGTTGTATGAACAGACCATAGCTCATTGCTGTGGTTGTATGAACAGACCATAGCTCATTGCAATGGTTGTATGAACAGACCATAGCTCATTGCAGTGGTTGTATGAACAGACCATAGCTCATTGCAGTGGTTGTATGAACAGACCATAGCTCATTGCAGTGGTTGTATGAACAGACCATAGCTCATTGCAGTGGTTGTATGAACAGACCATAGCTCATTGCAGTGGTTGTACAATTGTAAAGAGCTTGAGGGTCAAACGGCACAGCACAACAGGATTCATTTAAATCCCCTGTACTATTTGTACCATCCATTTGTCGATAGTCTTGCCAGGCGTGGCGAGGTCAGTGAGACAGCGAAAGAAGGGACGGGCTGCCTTCGATGTACCGAGAGAGAGGGGAAAGTATACGTCGGACCGAAAGGAGACCCTGGATCAGAAGGGGGTCACATGCTTCAATTGTGGCAAGAAGGGACACATATCGAGGCATTGCCCTAATAATGTCTTAGTTTGTGCACATCTCACGTCTTCCCAGGTGTGGTTGACGTCTTGCCAGGTGTGGCTGACGTCTTGCCAGGTGTGGCTGACGTCTTGCCAGGTGTGGTTGACGTCTTGCCAGGTGTGGTTGACTCACGCTTTCTGATTTCATGACTAAGTCAATTCACTTAAACATAGTTCATGATGACATCATAATCAAATATACTGGAGATCATCTTTAATGTACCCTGGTTGCCATATCAATACCAATATCAAAATACCCTGACATTTCCTAACATAAACACAGCATGAATATTGTGTTTTCATGGTACTTACCTGGAATGGCTTGATGTCTGAACTACTCTCCATGGCCAGCCTTCCATAGTCTGTGAATAGCTGGAGGTAAGCAGACCATAACCACTAGTTAAACACTTGACAACTCATTTAGCACATGTCCAAGGTGTGTACTGCATATGAACTTACATCCAACCCTCCACATATTCTACCTACCTACCTACACGGGTACACACCTCCCACCTCCACATACTCAAACCACCACTCACACTTAGATCTACACCCACATAGACAATTTGCGCACATACACACCTATACACTACACCCCAATACACATCCTACCCCACACATGCACCTCACCCTATATATTCAACCCCACACATACATCTCCAACATACCCACCCCACACATACACCTCCACCCCACACATACACCCCACCCTCACACATATACCTCCCACCTCCACACATACACCTCCCCACACATACACCTCCACCCCCACACATACACCTCCACCCCCCACTCATACATGTAGATGTTGAAGGTCATTCTCATTGATCAGCATGGACAGGTTATATACCTGCAGGGAAGGATACCCCATCAAGCCACGCCCCTCAGCATGACTGGTTAACTAACCTGTACCGAGGATACCATGGTGCTTAGGGCAAAGATGGTGGCACAGTCCTTCACAGTGGACTGGTTGTCAAATGCACCTTGTGTGTCCATCAGAAGGACAGCCACCTGCCACACAATGCGACCACACGGTGACTATGGAAACATACAAGGAAGCCCAGTCCCCAGACCTCCTAAGGTGCTGAAACAGTAGTGGTAATGATGCTCCCCCCCCCCCCCCCCCCAAACCTCCTTCATCATGGTGTCCCTCCCCTCCACATCATGATGGCCTGTAGCCAAAGATGATACCCCCAAATGGAGGGAACTTGGGGGTTGGGGGGTGGGGGGGAGGGGGGGGGGGGTTGGGGGCTCACCCTTGAAGCTAATACCACACTTACCCCTCCCCCAAAACACAGCATCACTAGAGTGACCATGGTAAAGGAGGGAGGGGTGACCATAAAGGGTGAAGAGGTGACCATAAGGGTGAAGGGGTGACCATAAGGGTGAAGAGGTAACCATGAGGGTGAAGAGGTGACCATAAAGGTGAAGAGGTGACCATGAAGGTGGAGGGGTGATCATAAGGGTGAAGAGGTGACCATAAGGGTGAAGAGGTGACCATGAGGGTGAAGAGGTGACTATGAGGGTGAAGAGGTGACAATAAGGGTGAAGAGGTGACCATAAGGGTGAAGAGGGACCATGAGGGTGAAGAGGTGACCATAGGGGTGAAGAGGTGACCATAAGGGTGGAGAGGTGATCATAAGGGTGAAGAGGTACCATAAGGGTGAAGAGGTGACCATGAGGGTGAAGAGGTGACCATGAAGGTGGAGGGGTGACCATGAGGGTGATGGAGTGACCATGAGGGTTCAGGGCTTTGCTCTACCTCCTCATTGCCAGGGGTGGTGATGATGAAGGGTTTGCTCCACATCAGGATACCAGTGGTGTCTCTCTTAGTACCACTGCACCATTGGAACCCCACCAGTGGTTCATCTTCTTGCCCCATCCAGGCAGTGTCTGCTGCGGAGTCTTAACCCACACTCATACATGTAGATGTTGAAGGTCATTCTCATTGATCAGCATGGACAGGTTATACACCTGCAGGGAAGGATACCCCGTCAAGCCACGCCCCTCAGCATGACTGGTTAACTAACCTCACATTCCTTCACAGTGGACTGGTTGTCAAATGCACCTTGTGTGTCCATCAGAAGGACAGCCACCTGCCCCACAATGAGACCATGGAAACATACTATGAAGCCCAGTCCTGAGACCTCCTTAAGATGCCGAAACGTCCATCATCATGATGTCCCCCTCATCCCCCATCATGATGTCCCCTTCCTCCCCCATCATGTTCCTTCCCCTTCCTCTCCCATCATGTTCCTTTCCCCTTCCTCCCCCATCATGTTCCTTCCCCTTCCTCCCCCATCATGTTCCTTCTACTTCCTCCCCCATCATGTTCCTTTCCCCTTCCTCCCCCATCATGTTCCTTCCCCTTCCTCCCCCATCATGTTCCTTCCCCCTCCTCCCCCATCATGTTCCTTCTCTTTCCTCCCCCATCATGTTCCTTCTCCTTCCTCCCCCATTATGTTCCTTCCCTTTCCTCCCCCATCATGTTCCTTCTCCTTCATCCCCAATCATGTTCCTTCCCCTTCCTCCCCCATTATGTTCCTTTCCCTTCCTCCCCCATCATGTTCCTTCCCCTTCCTCCCCCATCATGTTCCTTCCCCTTCCTCCCCCATCATGTTCCTTCTACTTCCTCCCCCATCATGTTCCTTTCCCCTTCCTCCCCCATAATGTTCCTTCCCCTTCCTCCCCCATCATGTTCCTTCCTCTTCCTCCCCCATCATGTTCCTTCCCCTTCCTCCCCCATCATGTTCCTTCTACGTCCTCCCCCATCATGTTCCTTTCCCCGTCCTCCCCCTTCCCCTTCCTCCCCCATCATGTTCCTTCCCCTTCCTCCCCCATTATGTTCCTTTCCCTTCCTCCCCCATCATGTTCCTTCCCCTTCCTCCCCCATCATGTTCCTTCACCTTCATCCCCCATCATGTTCCTTCCCATTCCTCCCCCATCATGTTCCTTTCCCCTTCCTCCCCCATCATGTTCCTTCTCCTTCCTCCCCCATCATGTTCCTTCTCCTTCCTCCCCCATCATGTTCCTTCCCCTTCCTCCCCCATCATGTTCCTTCCCCTTCCTCCCCCATCATGTTCCTTTCCCTTCCTCCCCCATCATGTTCCTTCTCCTTCCTCCCCCATCATGTTCCTTCCCCTTCCTCCCCCATCATGTTCCTTTCCCTTCCTCCCCCATCATGTTCCTTCTCCTTCCTCCCCCATCATGTTCCTTCCACTTCCTCCCCCATCATGTTCCTTCCCCTCCTCCTCCATCATGTTCCTTCCCCTCCTCCCCCATCATGTTCCATGTTCCTTCCTCCCCCATTATGTTCCTTCCCATTCCTCCCCCATCATGTTCCTTCCCCTTCCTCCCCCATTATGTTCCATGTTCCTTTCCTCTTCCATCTCCACACCATGACCAGTGGCGTTGTGTTGCACCCACTGTAGGGGGGGGGGGGGGGGGGGGAGGAGGAGGGTGGGGGGGTGGGGCAAAACTATACAAAACATTCTCTATGCGAAACCTGGTAGTATATGGGAATCAAAGATGATAATGGTGTAAAAAGCAAGAGAACTAGGCTTCCGATATTGAAAAGGAATAATGAAATAGACCCATATTAGCAGCATGTTGTCATATTTTATTGTGTGCTAATATAGGTCTATTTCACAGGACCATTGCCCAGATGGTGGTGAGTTACGAGGCCAACAACTTTGCAGCCCAGGTAGCTGCCTTAATCATGACATGGAAAAGATGGGGACCATCACCTTCAGTATAATGTACCATCTCCTTATACAAACAACACTCATCACATCCTCCTCACTTCATCATCCCACCCTCACACTTCTCTCACTTCCATCACTCACACCTTTCTTCCATCCTCCCTGTCAGCTGTGTGGAGCTGAGAAGCCTTATCTGTCATCAGAGAAGTTACAGCAGGGACTTGACGGAATATCTGAGCCTTCTAGAGAAACGTAAGGTATATTGTGTGAGTATGGATGTAGTAGGCATAGGTGTGGGTTTGTGTGCAGTACACCCTCACTCAGACATTTCTCCATCCTTCAAACCATATGGGCATTCATCTGGATTGGACCAGTCACATACCAAAAAGCAGAGTGACTATGGAGACATGGTAGAACCAATTACATCACAGCTACAGTATGGTTAGATTAGGACCACACCAATTCCTCACTATACTGATATACAGTTCTGGTTTTTAGTAAAGGCGTTGGTATCACTAGCATGGTGAACTGTCTTCTACAATACCCCTCCTCCACTGCCCCAAAGATCACTGAGGTGGATACACTAGTGTACTCCCAAGGTGGGGGAGGAGAACCACAATATTTCTATAGCTGATCCTTAGAGTCTAACAGTTTACCTAGTCTGGAGTAGCAAACGCACACCCACACACCAGATATTGTGGGAAAACACACACCTCAAGGTGATGGGAGAGATGGAAGAGCAGAAAAGACCTTTAAAGTTCAGAGAGGGTCATATGTGATTATAACAATGCATAACCCTAAAGGTGTAAGTGGCAAAGAATTTCAACAGGAAGCACATCTCGACTGAGGGCAATGCAATATGAGGACTGAATGCAGGTTATGTGGTACATGTAGCTGAGCTTAAAGGATCACATGATTGAAGTGGTTTTATATATAGTACGTAACAGTATTAATAACAACAACTTTAACAAGTAAAGAAAAACATTCTCTAACGAGAAAGTTGGTGGAATATAGGAATTGGAGGCAAAGGTGGTGTAAAAAGGAGGGGAACAAGGAAAAGGGTAATGAGACAAAAATCCTATATTTAGTACTTCTTTTGGTTCTGTTACATTTGCACGTACTAAATATAGGATTTTTGTCTCATTACCCTTTTCTCAAAACCTTGTTCCCCACCTTTTTACACCACCTTTGCCTCCAATTCCTATATTCCACCAACTTTCTTGTCAGAGAATGTTTTTCTTTACTTGTTTCCTCTATTTTTTTATTTACTGGCAAGTGCCCCCCCCCCCCCCCCCCCCCCCCCCGCTTTAATTACAGTACCGACACGAGCAGACGCCCGCTTTTGTTTAATTTGGGATCACTGTACGGAACACGGGAGAATTTTAACTCGTCGTCTCGACTTTGGGGGTATTCCTCTCGTTGTTTAGCTCTCCTCTTTTGTTAGCACACTTCTGTAAATGTCGCCAGGAATGCTTCTATATAACACTACGCATTACTTAATGATTACGTATGTCAGTTTTATGCTTCATTCATACATCTGATACTTGAAGATGTCCTTCTAAAGCGATTGGTATAATTGGCGCTCTTTAAAACTATCACATCAATACAACTTGTATCATTATTTCCTTATAACCAGTTGAATAATTTTTAAAAAGCACAAACGGGGACACCCTGGCTACCCTCATGAGGGACATTTCCATCATAGACCCCATTACTCACTCCCAAGCTCTCATGGCAGCCGTGAAGGCAGACAGTGCTGCCAACGTCTGCCTACTGGTGATGAAGGGTGCCCAGGACATCACCCCAGCCCTCCAGGTGGCCATACGGGAGCAGAGGACCAATGCAGCGGCCGTGCTTACCCTCATCAGAGCTGCCCAGACAGACGACTGCCACCTCGCTGTGTCCCTGTTCCAGGATGGATTCCAAGGAGGTAGAGGCGGGGCAACTGCTTCATTGGGGGAAATCCCCATGGTGGTGCCCATAGAAATGGCCTGCCAATATGGCCACCGTGCTGTGAGGGAGGAGCTGCTGTTTAGAACAGACGTGTGGCGGGAGCAGGGGACCGTGTGGTGGGATGGCCTCCATCTGTGTGCCTTGGAGCCCCAGTGGCTACCTCGGCTGGACTGGACGACACACCTCACGTTGGCGTGGAACTGCCTCAGTGAGCTCCCCACAGAGATGGTCTCTCTGGTTAAGGTAGGAAGAGAGGATGAGCTGGCACATTGGGGTGACATACAAGGGGACAAGGAAATGGTGTTACATTGGCTGGGGATGTAAGGTGCATTGATTAGTAAGTACACGCTTATAAGATACTTAAATAGAGGTTGGGACCATGTTAAATTTAGCATAAGGGGCAATTTGCTAATTACATCATGCTAAAGGTGGGGGCGGGAGGGGGAGGGAGGTATCAGCCAGGGGGACGATCTATACATTAAGCATACATCAGTATGGGATAATGTGTGACGAGGGATGAGGGGGGGTCCATAATGGTCAAAATTAGGTTGACATAAGTTATGTATGGCCCCTAATGGTTTGTTTCAGATGGTGAAACTTGAGCTTCATCATAACAACCTTGCTTCCATACCACCATGTGTGCTTGAGCTTCCCTCTCTCCAGGACCTCAATGTGTCCTCTAACCAACTGGTAGACCTCCCCTGTGTACCTGAGTGGTCACCATCTTTGACCCACCTTGACCTGTCCCACAACAGGCTGACCACCATCTCAGGAAGCCCAACGGCTGCATCTCTCACCTCCCTCAACCTGGCCCACAACAGGTTGGCTGACATCCCTCCTTGTGTCCTTGGGTTTGCAAAGCTTTGCACCCTGGACCTGAAAAACAACAATGCCATCTCCAGTGAGTCGTTGGAGAGACTTAGGTTCCATGGCAACCTGACATGGTGCTTAGAAGATAGTACAGACAGATGTCACGTTGAAGGGGATGTCCCTCACAGCCTCCACATGACCAAAGACATCAAGAAATGGTCTGGAGATAACAATTCCACCTGCCCCATGACCTCCTCTGAAGGGCTCTGGCATGTTGCAGTCCATGTGTCCCGTCTCACCCACCAGCTCTGCCGTGTAGATCCTGGAGGTAAGGCTGCCCCATATAGAGGGGGCAGGCATACAGGTGTGCTGCCCGTGGCCAGTCAAACTGGAGCTACTTCTGAGCAAGCTGGACGAATGGCAGCGTAACAACAGTGTTCTACTGCCCTGGTCCATTGACGATTACATGCTTAGCTATTACCTGCTAGACACCATTGAGAGTGTATTCATGAGGATGCAAGGTGACCTAGACTACTACCTCCTGTTGATGAGAAGACCTCCACTGATCCTTGTGAGGAGGACACAACACTAACTGCAGCTCAAAATGTTTCCTTATGTACTGTAGTGTGCATGTTTAATATCCTGCCCCACAGTGACATGGTGTGACCCCCAAAAATTCAAAAATCACAGTCCATCATATCAATATTCACTTAAGGCCGCAATATTAGGAATAGCCCTGTTCACTTGACAATCTTACATATTTTGGTTTTCTTTTAATGGGTGCTCCTTCTGTGCTGATGTGTAAAGGTATCTATGTCCCACTTCTGGGTCCCAGTCATGTGTCTACACTAGTTGACGATAACGGCTTGCCCAAAAGGGCCAGGCAGCAACCTGTGTGCCTGTAAGGCCAGGTCTGGGACCAAGGTAGCTCTGTTATGCCTTGGGTGCGACCAGATGTGCCACTACCATGACGTGGTCATGGTGAGTGGTAGGCCCTCATGACCTGGACCAAGGGTGACGTCGAGCCACATCTCGGGACCAGGTGTGCCCCACCATGTCACAATCATGGAGTTAAAGTGGTTGGTCAGGGTAGAAGCTCAAAGAGGATACAAGAAACAATGAATGTGAGGGGGTGGGTCAGCAAACACATGATCAGGTCATCAGAGGTGGGTTATGAGACCTTTCCCCAAGGACACCCTTTACATGTATGTGTATAGCAGTACAATACAAACGGACAATGCAGTTTGGGGGATTGGAACTGATTGTTTAGAGGAAGAGTTGCTAACAGGCAGGCATAACACTATAATTATTATAAAACTATATTATAAAAATTAATTATGGAATCTAGTTCTATATCCCATAATTTTATCATAATAGTGTTATTAACACCTCCTTTAAACAATCTCCCAAACAAAAGCCCCCATCTTTACTACTTGTGGATTGATAATATGCCCACATTGCCCGCCGGAAATATGGGGGAGAGTCATTAATGCCATATAAGGTCATGCGGCTGAAAGACACAAGCAGCCAGATTTGATGGATGCCAAAATGGACGCACAACAGGTTAGAAGGGAGAGGGTGGGTGGATTTGAAAGACCATATGCCGGTGCTATTTTCTTGCATGCAATGGCAAGCGGTCAGTGTAACGTACGAGGCTAATTTATAATGTTCAGTGCAGTGCCTTCATTATGTAAAAAGCCTAATGAGGTCCACGAGTTTCTACGGCAAACTATCATGCGATCATGCATAAGATTTCTGCCATTTAGATGACGCGCAGAAAATTTTATCCTCCCACATAGCCTGTGACTTTTGTATCTCACGTGCGAACGGGTTGTATAAAGAAATACTTCCTAGCTGCAAAAGAAAGTTCGCTGAAGCATAAGGCTAATAACCAATAATCAACAACCGGACCACTTTTTGTATGGCGGCGACGGGCCTGCCAATAACCATAGATAGATTGAATTTTTTTGTCAATGATTTAGGGCTGGGGTACGCGAGTTCTTTTTATGTGGCTCCCTGTATAGCCTCGTGCCCAAACCCAATGCATTGCAGCTGCGGGTGGATTACATCACCGCTATGCTTGCATGCAAGCGTAGCGGTGATGTAATCCACCAGCAGCTCGATGCATTGGGTTTGGGCACGAGACTACTCCCTGTTTAAATGAATGCCTTATCCTATGGAACGTCAAAATTCGATCGTCCGAAATCGGCTGCTTTCATCAATCGATCATGCAACTAGTTGCATGATCGATTGATGAAAGCAGCCGATTTCGGACGCTCGAATGTTGACATGATCGGCGCTCCATAAACCATTGCTTGAATACTCCAGCTGCTTTTTTCCCCTTCACTTTCTTAGATTGGTATAGAATTTCTCCAGTCCTTTTCTCTCTAGCTACAGCAGCCTTTGTAGCTCCACATTTCTTCTTTAATGTGCTCCAGTTAGCAATATATCTGACCTCTCCATGTAACATAGTTCCGTGAGACCGAGGGTACCGAGCACTAATGATTTCATCCAAGTTCCGCTGTTTACCATGTAGGGGAAAACAAGGTGCATATTAGATTGCCAATGTAAAAAAATATTTCTTCACAGTGACATGCCACATCATTGTAGAGGAAACTGTATTGAGCAGTGATAGACGCAAAGGGTTCCAGAAAAAAAATCACACCTACTGTTTCTCAAGATGGCGTTTCTACTACACTATTTTTAGATTTGAAAGACCTGGTTGCTAACATAGTTGGATGGACAAATTTACTCAGTGACAGCCAGATACAACTGTGCCAATTATGTTCCATTCCATCTGGTGCTCCAACTATTAGATTCAATTCAGAATCCATGATAGGATGGTTTTCCGGTACACGTAGATTACGGAACCGTTTCCAATCCATGTATTTAATATCCCTGGTCGCATCGAATGTTTTTTAGAACTAGTACAACAAAGGTTAGTAATTTTTAAGACTCCTGCCTGTCCGTGGCTTTTTCCACACACACACACACACACACACACACACACACACACACACACACACACACACATACACACACACACACACACGCCCACACACGCACACACACACGCACACGCCCACACACACACACACCCACATACCCACACACGCACACACACACACGTGGCACACACTGTACAGTCCACACACACACATGCCCACACTGTTACGTTCAATACGTACACATGCATTTTCAGTCTACACCACACACACTGTTCAGTTCACACACTCCTCACACTCACCATGTGCACTATTTAGTCCACACACACTACACCACAATCACACTCTTCAGTCCTCACCACAAACACTGTTCATTCATCACATCCACACTTTCACTGCACATATGCACCCATGCACATGATACACACACACACTGTTCAGTCCTCATCGTGCACACAAACACTGTTTAGTCTACACACCACACATGACACTGCAGTTCACAGCACACACACTTTTTAGTCCCCACACACTACACCACACACTGTTCCATTCACACACACACACACACACACACACACACAATTTTTAGTCCAAGGATACACCCTACACACACACTGAACATTCAGTTCACATAAAAATTGTTCAGGTGTGGCGTGTAGGTGTTTCGCTGGTGTGTAGGGTGTGTGGGTGTGTCCTGTGTGTAGGTGTGCTGTGTTGGTGTGTAGGTGTGGTTTTGACGTTGATAATAACTCTTTGACTGCAAGTGCATCTTTATGCGTTCAAATACAGGCAAGTGACAAACCCTAGTAATCTGGATAGTTCTCAAATTTTTGGATTTTCCGTGGACTCCAAAGAGCTTCTATAAAATGGTCCTTATGCATCCAAAAAGTGGGCTATCCATTATAAAGTTATTAGGCACTGAATTTATAATTAGCCATACATTTCAATGCGAGCATTACTTTTCTTTTGCTTGTCCTGAAAAACTTGATAAAGTATCATAGGTTTGAATCTGCTGGACACTGTTCCAATTATTTACTATAAGGGATTTTCAAAGCACTGTTTATTCATTTATCCTCCATCCCATCCCATCCTCCATCCCCTCCCCATCCACCATCCCCTCCCTTCCCTCCTCCATCCCCTCTCCTCCCCTCCTCTATCCCTCCCCTCCCCTATCCCTCCCCTCCCCTACTCCATCCCCTCCCTCCCCCTCCTCCATCTCCTCCCCTCCTCCATCCCCTCCCCCTCCTCCATCCCCTCCCCCTCCTCCATCTCCTCCCCCTCCTCCATCCCCTCCCCCTCCTCCATCCCCTCCACCTCCTCCATCCCCTCCCCCTCCTCCATCCCCTCCCCTCCTCCATCCCCTCCCCCTCCTCCATCCCCTCCCCCTCCTCCATCCCCTCCCCCTCCTCCTTCCCCTCCCCCTCTTCCATCCCCTCCCCTCCTCCATCCCCTCCCCCTCCTCCATCCCTCCCCCTTCTCCATCCCCTCTCCTCCCCCTTCTCCATCCCCTCCCTCCCCTCCTCCATCCTTCCCCTCCCCCTTCTCCATCCCCTCCCCTGCCCTCCCCTCCTCCATCCCTCCCCTCCCCCTCCATCCCTCCCCTCCCCCTCCATCCCTCCCCTCCCCCTCCATCCCTCCCCTCCCCCTCCATCCCTCCCCTCCCCCTCCATCCCTCCCCTCCCCCTCCATCCCTCCCCTCCCCCTCCATCCCTCCCGACCCCCTCCATCCCTCCCCTCCCCCTCCATCCCTCCCCTCCCCCTCCATCCCTCACCTCCCCCTCCATCCCTACCCTCCCCCTCCATCCCTCCCCTCCCCCTCCATCCCTCCCCTCCCCCTCCATCCCTCCCCTCCCCCTCCATCCCTACCCTCCCCCTCCATCCCTCCCCTCCCCCTCCATCCCTCCCCTCCCCCTCCATCCCTCCCCTCCCCCTCCATCCCTCCCCTCCCCCTCCATCCCTCCCCTCCCCCTCCATCCCTCCCCTCCCCCTCCATCCCTCCCCTCCCCCTCCATCCCTCCCCTCCCCCTCCATCCCTCCCCTCCCCCTCCATCCCTCCCCTCCCCCTCCATCCCTCCCCTCCCCCTCCATCCCTCCCCTCCCCCTCCATCCCTCCCCTCCCCCTCCATCCCTCCCCTCCCTTCCACCTCCACTCCCCCTCCCCCTCTCTCTTCCTTCCATTTCCCACCCCTCCCCACCCCTTGCCTCCACATCCAGTCCCCCCCTCCTCTTGTGCCCTTTAAGTATATGAGTTTATGTGTGCTACATGTTGACCATGCTCACCCTCTTCCCCATGCCATATCACTACCATGCCCCTAGGAGAGCAAGGAGACACTATGGACAGCTGCTGCTAATGGAAGCCTTCCTGTACTACAGTATCTGATGGAACAAAGAGGGCTAGATCCAAATCAAAGGGATAATGATGGGAACACACCTCTGCACTATGCTGCTGCATATGGTAAAGAGGAAATTGTCAAGTACCTCATAGAAGAAGGAAGTGCAGTCCAGAATGTCCTGGTCAATGGGGTAGATCACCATTGCATAATGCATGTCAAAAGAATGGGAATCTACCCATGGTGAAGTACCTGGTGGAGAAGCATGGATGTGATCCAAAATCAAAAGACACAAATGGAAACACTCCCCTCAATCTGGCAGCAGGCTTTCGTAGCCTAGACATCCTGATATACCTGATAGAAGAAAGGAAGTGCAGTCCAGAATGTACTGGTCAATGGGGTAGATCACCATTACATAATGCATGTCAAATAAATGATAATCTACCCATGGTGAAGTACCTGATGGAGAAGCATGGATGTGATCCAAAATCAAAAGACACAAATGGAGCCACTCCCCTCAATGTGGCAGCTAGTAATGGTAGCCTAGACATCCTGATATACCTGATAGAAGAAAGGAAGTGCAGTCCAGAATGTACTGGTCAAGGGGGTAGATCACCATTACATGATGCATGTGAAAGGAATGGGAATCTAGCCATGGTGAAGTACCTGGTGGAGAAACATGGATGTGATCCAAAATTAAAAGACACAGATGGAGACACTCCCCTCAATGTGGCAGCATTCTCAGGTAGCCTAGACATCCTGATGTACCTGATAGAAGAAAGGAAGTGCAGTCCAGGATGTACTGGTCAAGGGGGTAGATCACCATTACATAATGCATGTGGAAAGAATGATAATCTAGCCATGGTGAAGTACCTGGTGGAGAAGCATGGATGTGATCCAAAATCAGAAGACACAAATGGAAACACTCCCCTCAATGTGGCAGCAGGCTTTAGTAGCCTAGACATCTTGATATACCTGATAGAAGAAAGGAAGTGCAGTCCAGAATGTACTGGTCAATGGGGTAGATCACCATTGCATAATGCATGTCAAATAAATGATAATCTAGCCATGGTGAAGTACCTGGTGGAGAAGCATGGATGTGATCCAAAATCAAAAGACACAAATGGAGCCACTCCCCTCAATGTGGCAGCATTCTCAGGTAGCCTAGACATCCTGATGTACCTCATAGAAGAATGGAAGTGCAGTCCAGAATGTACTGGTCAATGGGGTAGATCACCATTACATAATGCATGTCAAAAGAATGAGAATCTACCCATGGTGAAGTACCTGGTGGAGAAGCATGGATGTGATCCAAAATCAAAAGACACAAATGGAGACACTCCCCTCAATATGGCAGCATTCTCAGGTAGACTAGACATCCTGATATACCTGATAGAAGAAAGGAAGTGCAGTCCAGAATGTACTGGTCAATGGGGTAGATCACCATTACATGATGCATGTGAAAAGAATGGGAATCTAGCCATGGTGAAGTACCTGGTGGAGAAGCATGGATGTGATCCAAAATTAAAAGACACAGATGGAGACACTCCCCTCAATGTGGCAGCTAGTAATGGTAGCCTAGACATCCTGATGTACCTGATAGAAGAAAGGAAGTGCAGTCCAGAATGTACTGGTCAATGGGGTAGATCACCATTACATAATGCATGTCAAAAGAATGATAATCTAGCCATGGTGAAGTACCTGGTGGAGAAGCATGGATGTGATCCAAAATCAAAAGACACAGATGGAGACACTCCCCTCAATGTGGCAGCATTCTCAGGTAGCCTAGACATCCTGATATACCTGATAGAAGAAAGGAAGTGCAGTCCAGAATGTACTGGTCAATGGGGTAGATCACCATTACATAATGCATGTGAAAAGAATGGGAATCTAGCCATGGTGAAGTACCTGGTGGAGAAGCATGGATGTGATCCAAAATCAAAAGACACAAATGGAGTCACTCCCCTCAATGTGGCAGCATTCTATGGTAGACTAGACATCCTGATATACCTGATAGAAGAAAGGAAGTGCAGTCCAGAATGTCCTGGTCAATGGGGTAGATCACCATTACATGATGCATGTCTAAAGAATGATAATCTAGCCATGGTGAAGTACCTGGTGGAGAAGCATGAATGTGATCCTCATTGTAAAGACCAATTTGGTCTAATACCTCTTGATCTTGCCACATCATATCATATTGAAGCGACAGTGAATTTCTTAAGGAGCATAATGGGCATATCCCATGGACCTATTCATTATGTGAGTTCCTAAAAGCTGTTTCGGGTATTTTTAACATTTATCACATCTCAGGCCCTTCCTCCTGGGTCGATTGCTACAATGGATCCCATCACTAGACGTATTACTGCTTACGATGAGAATGGTGTCCCTATTGCGTGGGTAGGTGTGTCTTTCGGGTGTTGAAATTCATGTTGCTATTGCTATTGTCATTTCATTGCATTTTGCTCATAGTCTGCTAGGGTGCAGGGAGGGCTTTTTATATAGTGCTGTGTTTTGAGTACATGTTCCCCGCTATAGAGTCATGAAGATATTAAGAATGATCTTGGACCATTGCCTGTAAGTTATTTTGAATGTATGAGAGCGAAGTTACTTGTTTCTGAAATGTAAATAGCCCGAATGGAATCCAGTTCAGAAGGGAGATGGACATATTGTATTTGTTCAAACAGGTAGGTCATACAATGAGATGTGAATACAACAGCCCCTCCTATTAGTGAATATTACCACAGCAACTTCTGATATAATCAAGGAAGATCCGAGAGCTGTTATAATGAGATATCAAGATGCCCTCAAAGATGGATTTGTTTCTGCTTACCTCATGAAGATTTTAATCATTGGAGCAGCTGGCGTAGGGAAAACACACCTCATGCATATGTTATTCAATGAACCACCACCTGATGTTAGACAGAGCACCAGTGATGGAGAGGCCTGTTCAGGCCATTCTCACACTACTAAAGAACAATTCTACATACCAAAAGGCAACAGATAAGGAGTTGTATGAACTGTTGGCACACACTGTCAACAGGACATACCACAAGCATGCAGTTTGTAATGCTCCATCTCCAGTTGGAAGTAGGGTGGCACAAACCAATCATTCTTCCTCTCCAAGTGTTACTAATTCTGCCGTACAGCCAAAACCACAGCAAACTATAGATCCAGTATTGGTGTCACAGGTAACAGAACAACTGATTCCCTACATAGCCAGGTCCAAGGATGCAGCCACACCCCTCCTTGATGTGGACTGGCTATACTTTATTGACTCAGGAGGACAGCCACAGTTCCATCAACTCCTGCCTGCATTTATGCACCACACCAACCTCAACATCTTTGTTCTCAGGCTATGTGACAAGCTCAGTGACCATCCCACAGTTGAGTACTATGATGAGAGGGGTACTTGTACCTCCTCCACTGCCTCTTTGATGACCAACAAGGAGATCCTCCAATGTTGTGCACAGGCCACACAGACAGCAGACCAAGATGGAGACTCCAGGCTCATAATAGTTGGTACACATCAAGACCTCCAATGTGATGGTGAGACATTGAAGGACAAAAATGAACAGCTATTAGAGCTCCTCACACCATCACTGAAGAATCACCTGATGTACTGCAATAGAACCAATAGGGAGGTCATCTTTCCTATGAATACAAAGAAGCCTGATGAAGCAGACAGAAAGGTTATCCAGAATATGTGTAAGTCTATCCAATCTATGAAGAAAAAGATGAAGCCAAAAGATATCCCTCTAAGATGGCTGGTGTTCCTTCAAGAGATACAGTCACAGTCCAAAAATACCAAAAGTGAGCTAGCTACTTAGCTTTAAAGAGTGCTGTGAGGTGGCCAGCAGACTTCACATGATGGAGGACACTGCAGCAGCCCTCCAGTTCTTCTCTGACCTCAATGTCATATTGTACTACCCCTCCATCCTTCCCGATGTGGTCTTCACCAATCCACAGGCACTTCTCAACATTGTCACTGAGATCATCAAATGCATTGTGTATGACACAGATGGTGTACAAGCCAATGATCCTCTATTTATAAGAGCTCGTGAGGAAGGAATAATTTCAATCAAGCTCCTTGATTCACTGAAGCAGGACTTTCCACATGTGTACAAACCATCAATGTTTGAGGCACATGATCTGATTGCTCTTCTCCTCCATCTTGGAATTGTCAGTAAATGCAATAAAGATTACTTCATGCCGTCACTCCTCAAAGGTCTGGACACCAGAGGTATTGAAGCTTCACTGTCCCAACATCCCGACTCTGTAGAGCCATGTGCTGTGTATTATGAAAACAGATGGCTTGAGTGTGGAGCATTTGGATTTCTAATTACATCACTACTTTCATCAGGAATGTGGAAGCTTGCATCAGATGGTATTAACCTCTTGTGTGTGCATTCAAATTGCATCAAGATGTTCTTTCATTCATGCTTAGTCATATTGGTGGATCATGTGACCCATATTGAAATACATGTTCATGGTGAAACCGATGTATGTCACAGCTGCTGTCTTGAAATTAGAAAGAGTATTTCAGAAGCATTGAAAATGAAACCTCAGTTTGGTTTCATTTGTCCCTGCAGGAGGTTTTCAGAAACACACATCGCTTCCTACACATCTGTAACTTTACAAAAAAAGAAAATGTTTTGTTCCAGAAATTGTTTACAAACGTTTCCCTTGTCACTTCGTTATGAAGTATGGCTAAAAGGTAAGTATTTATTTTAGGTTTGTTAATAATGTTATCAAAAATGAAACAAAACAATTATAAATCACTATCATTTGTTTATGCAGTAGTATTGTTCAAATCAAGTTTACTTTGTTACTATAGGTGAAAACATTCCTGAACTAAATGACCTTATGAATGATGTGGCTTCAGTCATCCTTGCGAAGTGGAGATTGGTAGGAGTCCAATTGAAGCTACCCTCTGGGACATTGGACTGCATACAGGGTCAAAATGCTGGAACCCCAGAGTTTTTAAAGATGTCATTTCAACAGATGTTTACAGAATGGGAGAGACAGAAGACCAGTCCTCACACATGGGAGACCATCATCAATGCTTTGCATACACCAGCTGTTGGTGAACATGAACTGGCTGATAAAATTTTCTCTAAGCATTGTATTTTACCAATGTATTAATTTTCAACGTTATTGTTTGGAGTGCATGTTATCAGCAATTATTTATTATTGTTCAGGGTGTATGAATTACATGTATAATTTTATGTATTAGCATTGATATGTACACATTATTAACTCGACTCTTTGGGCCTTGGTCCATGTGTCATTTTTGAAAAAAAAACTTGAATTGTGGGACTTGATTGGCTGGATATCAAATGATCAAAAAACCGTGTAGTAAGGATTTATTCACAGCAGGAACCATGATTTGCAGTAATCACAAAACATTAATGCAGTTCACAGCAGTCTGAAAGTATCATTAATTTTGTTGGTGTTAATAATGTAATTTTAACTCTATCAGGACTACAGGTTTAACCGTCAGGCCAGAACTCAGAGCTCTCGTGTGGAAACCTTACAAATTGTAATGGTGAAAGAAGACTGTTACATAAAAGCAACCAACCTCTGCTTGATGGACCAAGTGGAGAAGTGAAATGGTGGTACAGGGATATGTGGGAACTGCTTAACCTTTCTTTGTGAGCAAATGTACAATGCAGAGTAATTGACTTAAACTCCATGTTGTATAAGCTTATTATTGAGTGGTCTGCAAACATTAATAACATACACATATACTTGCAAGTTCAAAAATCTCTTTGTGGGTACAGTGTGTTCTATTCTCTCTTGGGTTTTGCAATGCCTTGTGTACTCAGCTTCACGGCTTGCTGCAAACCACGCTCCATCAGTTTGGTATAGGCAGGCTGAACAGCCTGGAGATGATGGAACCGCAAAATGAGATAAACATTTGGATTCCTTCTCCACTGTTTAAAATAGCACATATCATGAGACCCACCTGCTCCCCCAGCACTAGGTGACCCATCCCCTTTCCAACCAGCATTCTCTTATAAGGTGATCCACCTCCTCCCCACCCAGCACTCCTTATAAGGTGACCCACCTCCTCCTCCCCCCCTAGCACTCTCTTATAATGTGACCCACCTCCTCCCAGACCAGTCCTGCCATATTGTCTATCATCTGGCCGGCTTCACTGAAGTTTCCACTGTACTTGACATACACCCACAGGACCATCGGTGCCAAGGGAACGTACAGACCAAAGATGGCCGTCCAGGACAGTGACTCTATTCCAATCATGCTCAGAATGCTGGAGACAAAGTATGCTATTGCCATGACGATGAGGAGCACACCAGGAGTGCGATATGCATTCATGATGTTCTTCCCTTCATTTCTCTTCACGTAGGCCTCGTAACTCTGCACCATCTGGGCAATCAGCTTCTCTTCATAAGCCTTGCTGTAAGACTCCCCACCCAGCTTTCTGGTGGAACGGAACTGGTCCAGACAGGCAGCTTTTATTCCGTCATGTCCCTGCTGTAACTTCTCTGATGACATATATGGCTTCTCAGCTCCACACAGCTGACAGGGAGGATGGAAGGAAGGTGTGAGTGATATAAGTGAGAGGTGTGAGGGTGGGATGATGAAGTAAGGTGGATGTGATGAGTGTTGTTTGTATAAGGAGATGGTACATTATACTGAAGGAGATGGTACATTATACTGAAGGAGATGGCTGATACAAGATCTGTACTCTAAATAGTCCCCACCTCTTCCATGTCATGATTAAACTTGTCCAGGGCAGCTGCCTGTGCTGCAAGGTTGTTGGCCTCAGCGGTGGCCTGGGGAAGAGTCATCACATCACCATGCCTTCAACTATCCCTTGTTCCCCTTGGGGTCCTCTACATTGTACCTCTCCACAGTTCACCCAAAACACACACACCCACACATGCACACACCCCACATCACAGACACAAACACATTCACTTACTTCCAACACAGACTTGGGAGCAGGCAACACATCACTTCCAAATATCTTTATGTATGACTGATAATGGTAAGGAGGGGGGAGGAGGAGAAAATAGTCAGGTTTGAACAGGATAGAGAAGAGTAATAACCTTGAATAACTCAAGCAGACCACGCCCAGTTACAGTGTTCCCATTGATCTTCTTGAGAACAATGTTCTTTGGCTCAAGAAGGTAGGGGACCATCTGGACAAGGTTCTTCTTGAATTCATCATCAATGTCTACAGAACAGAGAGGAATTAAAATGAATTATGCCCTGTGTGTGAGGAAGGTCTGGTAAAGGTCTCTATGGAAGAGGCCCAGGGAAAATGTGGTGTGAGTGGTGTGTGTGTGTGTGTGTGTGTGTGTGTGTGTGTGTGTGTGTGTGTGTGTGTGTGTGTGTGAGTGTAGGGAAGTAGGCATGGTCTAGGTTGAGAGGTAATGACGTCAAGGGTCACCTTTGAGTTGGCCAGTAAATGACTTGTTGGTGGCAACCTTCAGCCCTGGGTGGGGCATCAGGAAACAGGAGACAGACTCAAAGCATGTCCCAATGTGGTTTCTGACAAGCTTGTTCTCCTCACGATGGCTATCAAGGATCTGCAGGGAACAATAAACACCCATCACAGAAGAGCACTATGTGACAGGCATGATATGGTATGTACTGGTATGAGGACCTGTGGAGTGTGCAATGTGTGTGGAGTGTGTTATGTGAGGTGTGTATGGTGTTACTTGTGAGGTCATGCCGTGTTACATATGTATCATTGTACATATGCATAGCAAGGTGTTATAGATGTGTGGGGATGTGTAGGTATGTGGGTGTAGATGTGTGTGGTGTTTGTAGGGGTGTGTGGTATACCTTTAGCACTTCCTCATTCAGATATTTCTCCCCATCCTTCAAACCATATGGGTATTCATCTGGATTGGACCAGTCACGTACCAAGAAGCAGAGTGACTAGGGAGAAATGGTGGAACCAATCACATCACAGCTATAGTATGGTTAGATTAGGACAACCATGACCACAACCCTTTCCCATACAAGATCAGCTTCAACATCAAATTTACAAGTAAATAAAACATTCTCTAACAACCGTGAGCTACTTGTATTTTAGTTCTCTCTCCAACTATCGACAGACATTTTGTAGTATGAACAGACCATAGCTCATTGCAGTGGTTGTATGAACAGACCATAGATCATTGCAGTGGTTGTATGAACAGACCATAGCTTATTGCAGTGGTTGTATGAACAGATCTAGACCATAGCTCATTGCAATGGTTGAACAAACAGACCATAGCTCATTGCAGTGGTTGTATGAACAGACCATAGCTCATTGCAGTGGTTGTATGAACAGACCATAGCTCACTGCAGTGGTTGTATGAACAGACCATAGTTCATTGCAGTGGTTGTACAATTGTAAAGAGCTCAACAGTCAAATGGCACAGCACAAAAGGATTCATTTAAATCCCTCGTTCTATTTCTAGTTGAGAGTCTTGCCAGGTGTGTCTCATGTTTACTAGGTCAATTCACTAACACATAGTTCATGACGTCATAATACATACTGGAGACATTTTTAATGTACCCTGGTTACCATATCAATACCAATATCAAAATATCCTGACATATCCTAACATCAACACAGGATGACACTATTGTGTTTTCAAGGTACTTACCTGGAATGGCTTGATGTCTGAACTACTCTCCATGGCCAGCCTTCCATAGTCTGTGAATAGCTGGAGGTAAGCAGACCATAACCACTAGTTAAACACTTGACAACTCATTTAGCACATGTCCAAGGTGTGCACTGAATATGAACTTACATCCAACCCTCCACATATTCAGCCTACCTACCTACACAGGTACACACCTCCCACCTCCACATACTCAAACCACCACTCACACTTAGATCTACACCCACATAGACAATTTGCACACATACACACCTATACACTACACCCCAATACACATCCTACCCCACACATGCACCTCACCCTCACACATACACCTCCACCCCCACACATACATCTCCACCCCACACTCATACATGTAGATGTTGAAGGTCATTCTCATTGATCAGCATGGACAGGTTATATACCTGCAGGGAAGGATACCCCATCAAGCCACGCCCCTCAGCATGACTGGTTAACTAACCTGTACAGAGGATACCAAGGTGCTTAGGGCAAAGATGGTGGCACAGTCCTTCACTGTGGACTGGTTGTCAAATGCACCTTGTGTGTCCATCAGAAGGACAGCCACCTGCCCCACAATGAGACCACACGGTGACCATGGAAGCATACAATGAAGCCCAGTCCCCAGGCCTCCTTATAATGCCGAAACGTCCGTCATCATAATGTCCCCCTCTTCCCCCATCATGTTCCTTCCCCTTCCTCCCTCATTATGTTCCATGTTCCTTTCCCCTCCCATCTCCACACCATGACCAGTGGCGTTGTGTTGTACCCACTGTGGGGGTGGGGTGGGGGGGGGGGGGGGGGCAAAACTATACAAAACATTCTCTATGCGAAACCTGGTAGTATATGGGAATCAAAGATGATAGTGGTGTAAAAAGCCAGAGAACAAGGCTTCTGATATTGAAAAGGAATAATGAAATAGACCTATATTAGCAGCATGTAGTCATATTTTACTGTGTGCTGATATAGGTCTATTTCACAGGACCATTGCCCAGATGGTGGTGAGTTACAAGGCCAACAACTTTGCAGCCCAGGTAGCTGCCTTAATCATGACATGGAAAAGATGGGGACCATCACCTTCAGTATAATGTACCATCTCCTTATACAAACAACACTCATCACATCCTCCTCACTTCATCATCCCACCCTCACACCTCTCACTTATATCACTCACACCTTCCTTCCATCCTCCCTGTCAGCTGTGTGGAGCTGAGAAGCCATATCTGTCATCAGAGAAGTTACAGCAGGGACATGACGGAATATCTGAGCTTTCTAGGGAAACGTAAGGTGTATTGTGTGAGTATATATATAGGCATAGGTGTGGGTTTGTGTGCAGTACACCCTCACTCAGACATTTCTCCATCCTTCAAACCATATGGGCATTCATCTGGATTGGACCAGTCACGTACCAAGAAGCAGAGTGACTAGGGAGAGATGGTGGAACCAATCACATCACAGCTACAGTATGGTTAGATTAGGACAACCATGACCACACCCAATTCCTCGCTCTGTTGGTATGTAGTTCTTGTTTTTAGTAAAGGCGTTGGTATACGCTAGCATGGTGAGCTGTCTTCTACAATGCCCCTCCTCCACTGGCACCTGTCACCCAAAGATCACTGAGGTGAATACACTAGTGTACTCCCAAGGTGGGGAAGGAGAACCACAATATTTCTATAGCTGATCCTTAGAGTCTAACAGTTTACCTAGTCTGGAGTGCCCACACACCAGATATCGTCTGAGTGATGTAGAAGCTATGTAAAAGAACACACACCTCAAGGTGATGGGAGAGATGGAAGAGCAGAAAATACCTTTAAAGTTCAGAGAGGGTCATATGTGATAAGAACAATGCATAACCCTAAAGGTATAAGTGGCAAAGAATTTCAACAGGAAGCACATCTCGACTGAGGGCAATGCAATGTGAGGACTGAATGAAGGTTATGTGGTACATGTAGCTGAGCTTAAAAGATCACGTGATTGAAGTGGTTATGTAACAGTATTAATAACAACAACTTTAATTTGGCCTTGGCCGGGCTTATTATAATTCCTATCCGTGTGTTGATATAATTTGCCCACATCACGCTACACGGCATTGGGTGGAGTCTGCAAGCAGTTTTGATGGGTGCCAGCCGAAATGAACGCACACCAGGTGAGAAGGGAGATGATGGGTTGATTTGAGCCGGCGCTATTTGATTCCATGCGTAGAGCTCTAGCTGTAACGAGGCTAATTGATAATGTGCAGTGTCTAAATTGAGCAGAGATAATATATATAATATTATCTCTGGTCTTAGCTTCTTTGATTATATGAAAGAGTCCATGCATCAATAAATAAGCTTTCTGTTGCAAATTATACAGTTACGCAAGTCATGCGATACTGCCATTTGATTTATACGCGCGATAACTTTCATCATCCCACAGCGATTCTACAGAGCCCTTTGACTTTTGTATCTCATGTTTTATGCCATGGGTTTTATAAAGAAACATTTCCTAGCTGCCAAATAACCAATCGTAGGTTGAAGTGTTCGTACGTGTAAGCTATGGTGGCTCGCTAGGTCGCGCTCTCGACGGATGAGCTTCGAGGGGTTACAATATATTATGTACACACCCTCTTCTCTATGCCATTTTACCCAGAGCAAAGAGACACTATGGACAGCTGCTGCTAATGGAAGCCTTCCTGTACTCCTCCTCAAGGTCCTCTTCATATCGCCCCCTTTTAGCAGATTCGCGTTGCATACTTGTCGCATACAGAGGCCTTCTTCTTTTCGGGATCGGCCTTGTAGGTGTCGCGTACAGAACATCGGCGTCGGAACCGGTCCGGCAGGTCCGGCGGCCGCCGGACAAATATTTTCTAAAATAAATAAATAATATGAATAAGGGCATAGGTAATAAGGGCATGCATGGGTATCGATAAATATTCAAAACGTTACAGCAATCGTTTTTATTTGCCATTTTGGGGGCGTATTTTACTGCAATTAAATTGTTTGGGGCAAGCATCGAATTAACTTAAACTGTTTGAACGCCAATTGCATATATTCACACAACCATGCATTGCTGTGTTGTGTTGTGACTATAGAATCACTTTGAATACCAATGTCCATACACACAATACTGACTTGCATGCATGTAACCCTCATAATCATAAAAAATGTTTGAGCATTTGTGGTCTCAGTGTAAGTACATTTTGTTTGTCCATTACAACCTACTGGCACCTTCTGTTGCTACTACCCATGATATGAACCAGGCAAAAGAGGGAAGTGAACTGGCAATTTAAGCACTAGTGATGGTCAATTAGTTACTCATAGCTGTTAATAGGGAAGAAATAAAATGCAGTCATCTGAATAATGGTGTACATTAGTAGGTGTAAGAAGGAGCATAGTTACCTTGTACATGTACTTATAAGGGTACAAGTGTAGCAAGCATTTGCATGCATCATGGAATTGTGAATGATCAACACTTTTTTTGTAATTCCCATGTAAGATCTAATTTATACATGAATGGTATTATAATGGTTGTGTGTGTACGCATGAGTACACACTTGGCGTCCAAAGAGTTAATGACTAGAACGGTGATATGGATTGGAAACCTCTCACGTGATCATTACCGCGAGTTCGAGCACATAACGCCGCGTGCGAGCTAGCCATTTCTTGCATCAACTGGCAAACCTTCGGGGGCAAAACCCAAGACCCAGATCGGAAAGCATCTGAAGCGTTCCCCATTCCGTTGCTGTGGGCGGGCCTCTCCGACCGATCATTGTTTATTTATTTGCCGGACCAATGTACCGGTATTTTACCTTCCGACGCCCTTGCAGAAGCCTTCTTTTCGGGATCGGCCTTGTAGTTGTCGCGCACAGAGGCCTTCAAGGTCTCTGTGCGCGACAACTACAAGACCGATCCCGAAAAGATTCAAAAGAAGGCTTCTGTACGCTACACCTACAAGGCCGATCCCGAAAAGAAGAAGGCTTCTTCTTTTCGGGATCGGCCTTGTAGCTGTCGCTAACAGAGGCATTCTGATTGGCCTTGTAGAGCGCTCGGGCTTTAACTTTGTTCTCGTCTTGCTTCTGGAGGTATTCCGCTCGTTGCTTATAGATCTCTTCTTACACGAAGGCAACTTCTATAATAGCCAAAGTAACAACTATTAAACTGCAATAGGAACACCAAATATATTTAGTGCAGGTTAGAGAACTAAATTATTAATAAAAATCTATATATGAGGCAGTGCAAGAGAAATTCGGGCTTATGTAGGATTTTGAGGGACAACTAAACGAAAGTAATGCTTGCCATTGAAATGTATGGCTAATTAAAAATTCAGCGCTTTGTAGCTCTCTGATACACTGTCCAATTTTGGATGCTGTTTTGTAGAGAGCGCTATCCTGTATCCAAAAACTGTTAAATTTGAAAACTTGAAAAAAATTGCAAAAGCCCAATTTTCTCTTGCACTGCCTTTTCAAATAGAACTTGATATGTGGATAACGTGCCGGTAAATTTCGAAGCGATTGGTACTATTCCTGTCCTTCTAAACCGTTCCCAGCTCGAGTTATATCTCCCTCCCCATGCTCCCAGTACAGCACTACCCCCTTAACCACACATAGGATAGCGTCATTGTGAACACCTGCAAACACAAGGAACAAACACAACACACACACAAGATCAATACAATTACAACCCATCAATAACATGGAGCGAGGGTCAGCCAAACAACACGTACAACCAATCACATATGGAGGGAGCATAGTTTCTGTCTAATTCACCGTGTTCAACCGACGGAAACGTATATCTTCCTCCTAAGCGTCTCTGTAGGGAATCTTTAACATACTCGTCTTTAGCGGATTCAGATTTCCAGCGACCATGTCGCTTAAATAACCTGTCCTGCACACCAGCATTGGCTGCTGCCGTGGCCCCACCAGCACGAAGGCTGTGCATACCAAACAGGGCTGGATCAAAACCAAGCTTTACTATTTTATCCAACAGTAATTCTCTTAGCCTAGAGTAACTGAGGCCACCTGTCTTACGCAAGCCTTCTCCCTCCTTTGTCTTTACAATTTCCCTAAACACCAAACCTGGGGATGAATGATCTAACTTTCCTATTCGAAAATATCTCTCCATCATAGACACAGGGCATGTTACTAACCCAGTGCGTGCAATGACTAATGACGCACCCTCCCGGTATTGGTCAGTCTTACTGGACTGCACATTTATCGTCATGCCCTCTGTATTGAAGATAATATCAGAGCATTTGAGCTTCACCAGCTCATTACAACGCAGGAAACCTGCAAAAGCCACCAAACAAACAGCCAGCAATCTGACTTCAGACAAAGGTGGGTCAGGCCCAGCAGCCTCCACCATGGCCTTCAACATGTCAGCCGTCACTGGTTCCTTCTGAACCTTAGGTTTAGCCAGAATCCGTTTCAGACCCTCCACCGTACATTTAACTAAGGGTGATCCTCCTAATTGTTGCAACCCTGCTAGCTCATGCAACCATGATAGAGCATGCACTGCCTCCTCTACTGCCGCCTTACTCCCCGTGGACTCACTAAGGTGCTGCAAATACAGCACCAAATGCCTCTCTTGAACTGGGAAGCTAGGGACCCCTTGTCTAGCGTCCGCCCAGACTTTCCATCGCTGGTATGCCCCGAGGTACTTCTTTGTGGTACTGTCTGCCCTACTCCTCAGCACTGTTGCGGGTACAGCCTTGGCCAGCCTCCTCAGTTCGGGGTCCTCCAGATTACTCAGTAGAGGCCACACCCCTGAGGCAAATACATCTGCATTGGGTGAGAAGTAGGAGAAGTTATTTAGGTTAGAGACTGTTGTTCAGCCAAATTTAATGACAAAAAGTCGATATTCCAGATCGACAAAGCCAAAAGGCTAACAACAAGTCTATATTCCAGATCGACAACCAATAGGCTAACAACAAGTTGATATTTCAGACCGACAAAGCCAAAAAGTCTAACAACAAGTAGATATTCCAGATCGACAAAGCCAAAAGGCTAACAACAAGTCGATATTCCAGATCAACAAAGCCAAAAGGCTGTTAAACAACAAGTCGATGCTCTAGATTGACAAAGCCAAACGACTAATACTGGTATCACAATCAACACAAACCCACCAATAGTCGATACACCTGCTCGACACACAGCTAATTAACACTGCACTTCCCAAAATCTACTCGCAGTACTATCATCTCAGAGTTAGGAAATTTCCCTCCAAATAGCGCAGAACCCATTCTGCCAGGCTTGATCAATTCTTCTGATAGCGGTAACAAACCCTCGCCCACCACAAATGAGGCCCACTCATTACCACTGGGGCACAACAGAGGCCAAAATGGGGCAGATTCCCAGTGCGGGACAACTAGTGTCCCCTGTGCTTTGCAGCACTCAGCATGCCTAATCACCCCTGGGATAAGCACAGGTGGTGGGCACCACCAATTGTTCTCTCCTGATCAATTCACTGTGAATGTGTCTATTGCCTCAGTCCCTGGACATGCGTAGCGAGAGTTAAATCGCTCAACCTGTTTGTTGTATGACGTTGCAAAACGATCAATACTGTGTGGTCCCCACCATTCATCTACCATGGCAAATACTGTGGGATTGATGTACCAGTCATCATAGTCTACAACACGGCTATAATAGTCGGCAAGCTGGTTCATCTCCCTGGGCACCCATTCTGGCTCTATCCTAATATTGTATCTTATACTTGTTTTGAATACTTTTAAGGCTTCCACCTGTAAGTGAGGCTTGACACTGCCCACTTGCAGAATACGGACAACATTTTGATTATCTGTGAACCAACGCACTCTAGCATTACAAAGCCTGCCTGCAACTGAATCTAACACCCTACCCACTGCTACCAGTTCCCTCCAGGTAGAGCTCTGCTTTGCTTCCTCTGGTGACCACATCCCTTGTGCAACATGCATGCCATGCTCAACTGTATAGCCTCCGTACCCCACATCACTAGCATCTGAGTACACACATCTTACTGCAGATGGGCTATGCCATATAGGCTGTGCATTATACTCTTTGATTGACTCATACCAGAACTTAAGTTCCTCTCGCCCTTCTGGTGAGATGGGTAACAAATCACACCATGCCTGCCTGGTTAGCAATAATGCATGTAAGGCCCGTGTCATGAACCTGGCCACAGGACCCAGCGCTAGACTCATAGATATAATTCTACCCACCAGGCTTGCTATAGCCCTTGCCCTAAGCATTGGTTGCTCCCTAGCTGTCTGCAACCTTCCATTCAGGGCATCAATCTTCTTATCAGGTACTGATATACAACCAACCTCTAGGTCCAAAGTAAACCCTAACCATGACAACCTATGGGTAGGTAACCAGGTAGACTTAGCTTCATTACACAGCCACCCTGCCTTCAACAGCGTGTCCTGCACCCAGCCACTGGCAGCAACTGCACCCTTCTCATCTGGCATGGCTACAATGCCATCATCGAGATACACAATTGCCTTTAATCCTTTACTACACCATAATCGGACTAAAGGACGCATCATCTTGGTGAATACATAAGGTGCTGACGACAACCCAAACGGTAACACTACGAATGTGTACCAGCTCCCGCCCCATTCAAAACCCAGGTACTTACGATGGCACTTAGCAACATCCACATGATGATACCCAGACTTCAAATCGAATGAAAACATCCACTCACCTTGTTTGAACAACACCATTGCCACACGCAAGTCTTCGTACTTGAACTTTTGCTTCCAAAGGGACCGGTTAACATGCCTTAAATTTACCACAAGCCGCTTTTTTTCCCACCCCATTGGTGACAACTGATAATGGGCTGCATACCACTGGAAGCTCATTCACCTTCTCAATATACCCACCACTAAGCAAATCTGCCACTGCATTTGTAACAAAATCAGCCTCTATCTGGGCAGACAACTGGTTGGGCCATGCATAGGGTGTAGGTTGGGAATAGAATGGGAGAACATACCCATTCCTAAGTGTTTCCAATACCCATGGTGGTGCATACAACACCTCTTCCCAATAAGTAATGCAAGCATCCAGACGTCCCCTAACAGAAACAGTACTTGCATCCCCCTCTTGGGCCTCCCAACATCTACTATGAGCAATACATGACTCTCCACCATTTAACACCTCTGTTTCTCTGTTGTCCCTCCAGACGCTAGTGAAGTTTTATTAATGACATTCATAAACCCTCAATCAATCCTATATTGAACCTGCTGCCGCAGGTTCAGATACCCTGGCGTCCACAGAAAATGACTGTTTCAACAATTGATCCGATTTTTAATCGATTTTCCTTCACACGTTGTGCCCTCTCTGCATTTATTCGGTTGTCGATTCTTAGTGCTTCACATTCCATTACAGAAATGAAAGTAGCAACTTCCGTTACAGCACACTGGTGAAATCTCTTTCCTTTCTGGGTTTGATGAATAAAGTGCTCACTGAGCTTCTCGCTTGCTTTTTTGAAATTTGTGAATGCATGGTCTCACAACAAGGACCCCAAACTCATTCACTGAACACACACTTCCCAAACAACACACAGAACTTGCAATAACCATCATCTTCAGATTCAGAGTACACTAATCCATTATATTTGCTAAGCCATGAGTGCTGAAAACTTCTCTTTTGCCCACTTATAATATGACAAGGAATTTTGTAGCTTGCAGCTGCATGGTATAAAGTGCTTCTTAAGCAGGACATACTTTTCATTATTAGTTAGGTTACGTTCTGACTTTAGCTTTACTACCCTTCCAAAATCTCCTGACAAAATAGCAGGGTGTAAATCATCATTTTGTTTGCTTTACATCTGGTTTCAATCAGTGTTTGTGTTGAAATACCAGCACTGTTTTCAGGGAATGAAAGTAAGGATATTTGTTCAGCTTCCTGCATCTCGTTGTTTGCAACAGCCTCTGATTCGATTGCCTGCGTATGATAGACCACAGCTGCAGGCAATGTTGCACTTACTATGATGGTATTACTGCCTGTCATCATGCCAGGTTCGCCCAGTGTGCCCACTTTGACATCTGTCTGTGTTGTGCACGATTCTGATATCATAATGTGCAGCTGCACACTGACAGAATTGTTTTCAACCATGGTCAGTGGTGATGTTATGTTTGAACAGCTAGCCTGAGCCACGTCTGCGCCCTCTGTGGGTATCGTGGGCCTCTAGCGTTATATCTATGAAGCAATAGTTATTGTGTATACGATCGCCTTAAATTAATATAACAGGAAGCTTGCTGCAGGGTGTATTTACCGATTCCAACCAAAAAACTGACAGCGGCGGCGGAAGGTATATAAGATTGGGGGGGCTCTAAAAGCGAGGATAATTAAATTCATGACTTTAAAGAGAGCATTTGTTCACAGTATTCCTTTTGTCTGCCGGGGGCGGGAGGAGTAAGAACCCCCCAACCCATTATGATCTATCTGTACTGTTAGCATTTGGCATACAGCTAACAATCAATCGGGACAGCCTTCGCTTCACATTGTCAAGAACGCTAATGGGGGGGGGGGGGAGGTGTGCCCTCCCGCGCGAATTGTGTAAGCTTTCGATGCCCTAATTATATTTATGCACTAAAAAACTCTTACGATTCAAGAAAACTAGCTCTATGAATAGTATTAGTTGAGAAGGGCCCCCCCCTTTTCCCCATTGAGCGGTCGTCTACGGTGACTTTTCTGGATGTCATTATATAAATGCGCGGGCACAGGCGAACGGTAACGGTATACGCGAGCAATCTCGCGGGCAGGGAATAACAATTGTGCTATACCGGTTATTGTTTAGGAGGGGCTGAGCCCCCCCTATGTCATTATTGGGGGGGGCTCGAGACCCTCCAGCCCCCCCCCCTTCCGCCGCCACTGACTGAGTCAAATTATTTGGAAAACAGCAGTCGCTACCTCTCTATTTGAACGCTTCATATTCGAACGTATCAATTAATTCATTAATCTGAGAATAAACTAGTGAGCAATATCATTTAATTCCTTGACTAATTTAAAATAACTATTAGTGATGCCTTGTTATTCATCATCCTCACATCCTGCAATATAAATATAACTTTTGTCAGAATTGAACCTAAGCAATGTGTAGGAATAACACGTACTAGCTTATACAAACACCCCTGTGGGTTCTAATGGCATGGTGATCAATTGGACTGCAACTATATAAAAGTTGTGGCAGACACCACCTCCACCCCTGCTCATACATCCCTGTAGGATTAGGTCTTGACCGATTGTAATCACGCACACCGCACGTGACAATACAAAACACTACATCTCCCCTTCCCAAGCGCACCACACGTGACAATACACCACATCTCCCCTTCTCACAAGGTCAAATATTCGTTCTTCTTTCCACCGTCTTCACTCCATGCAATGTCTTGCTTCTGTGTCTTCTCCGTCCGCACTTTCCCAGACATATTTTCTCGAGTATACGCTTATTCTTGCACCCTCCCGGTTCCATTTCCTGCTTGCCCTATTGCCTCAGGCACTACTTTCTGCCTCCATGGATCTTCCCTGGCTCTCGCCCTCAGCTTGGTTTCAACGTACATGGCCGTTCGTAACAATCCTAGCTTTAGCACTCGCCCTTGGCTACGGTGCTTGCCTCAACACAGTCTCCCGGCCCATGGCCCAGTTTCGACACAGATGGCTACATACCTCTCCTTTCCTAGGATGGTATCAGACACGCCACAGAACCACCACTGGTCCCTCTCCAGAGTAAAGATACTCCTCCCCAGTGGCAGGACACTCTCCTCCCTGGCAGCAGGACTCTTTCCTACCCGGTGGCAGGACTCTTTCCTCCTCCCTGGTGGCAGGACTCTTTCCTCCTCCCAGGTGGCAGGACTCTTTCCTCCTCCCAGGTGGCAGGACTCTTTCCTCCTCCCTGGTGGCAGGACTCTTTCCTCCTCCCTGGTGGCAGGACTCTCTCCTCCTCCCTGGTGGCAGGACTCTTTCCTCCTCCCTGGTGGCAGGACTCTTTCCTCCTCCCAGGTGGCAGGACTCTTTCCTCCTCCCTGGTGGCAGGACTCTCTCCTCCTCCCTGGTGGCAGGACTCTTTCCTCCTCCCTGGTGGCAGGACTCTTTCCTCCTCCCAGGTGGCAGGACTCTTTCCTCCTCCCAGGTGGCAGGACTCTTTCCTCCTCCCAGGTGGCAGGACTCTTTCCTACCTGGTGGCAGGACTCTTTCCTCCTCCCTGGTGGCAGGACTCTTTCCTCCATCCTGGTGGCAGGACTCTTTCCTCCTCCCCAGTGGCAGGACTCTCACCTCCCAGATGGCAGGTAACAGACTGGAGCCATCACCGCGGCTAACTGTGGCCTACACTCCCTCAGTCCGACAACTGTATACTAGTAGTCTGGGGCCTTCACCGTGGCATTGACGCCTACGCTCCCTCAGACCCGTGACCCCACTCTCTCTGTTCTTTTCATCTTCACCGATGACCAGATCGCTCCGTCCGCATCGCTCACCCGTTGGCAGGTAACACACGTCCTCCCCGGCAGTAGGCACGCTCTGTCCTCCCCGGCGGCAGGCACACATTAGCTGTCCTCCATGGCGGGCGGCTAGCCCACTCACTTCTCCGCGGCGGCAGGCACTCCGTCCTCTCCGGCGGCAGGCGTTCTGTCCTCTCCGGCGGCAGGCACTATTGGGCTACACGCCTGTTTCGACGACGGACCAGACTGGAATCCAGTCTAATATCTATGGTCGGACTATGTCCACGACGTGATGGCAATCCAGGTAGCAATGGCTTGGTCAGGGTGGCGGTGGTAGGTACCTTCACCTCCTTCTCCTTTCCTTCTCTTTCGAGGTTGAAGAACCCGCCACACGCTACACCACTGGGATTTATACACAGCCAATAATCTATTATTGTAGCGACATTGAAACGGTAATATTGTTACACGATGATGTCATCATTGATACAGGGTAGTTTACAATCCTGTTTACAATGCCTTTGGGCAAAGTTGATACAATCCCGATGCAGCAGTCTTGTTACAGCATTGATATCAATCTGTATCTTTCATGCATCAATACTGTACCAATACCGTTTATTCATCAATATTGTACCAAATATTGTATCCATCAGTCAGTGTCTTGCAAGCTGTGCAGCTGCTCTCTTTGGGTTTGGGTTTCACCATTAGAGGATTATGTAACACTATCATTGACAGCAGCTGACTCCTGTACTGGTAGAGCAGGTAAGCTGGTTTCTAAAGGTTAGGTGATATGGGCTGCCTCAATGTGGAGCCAGATGGTACACGAAGGGAAGCCCCCCTCACTGCCTCATCAGATCAATGGTCTCCTCCACCTTGCCCATCCACCACATAGTCCTGGACTGATTAGGATCATAGATCAGTACAACATCCCCAATCAGCTATTTGGCCATCACCTTCTGACCATATGCATGACTCTCCCTCAATCCAGTCAGGTACTTGACCTTCCATCTTTACCAGAAGTGCTCTCTGCAGTACTGCAGAACTTGATCCTAGTGATGGGAGATCAGTGTGGCCTCTACTTCTACCAACACTATTACCAGCTCATCATTGGTCAGTTTGGCCTTCCCAATCACAAGTTTTATGCTGATTCTCATAAAACCTTCCCCTTATGAAGAATGAAAACCTACTATGTGCAAATCACTGAGGTGTTGCTGTACTTCAGGTTCTGCTGCAGAAACAACAGGATTTTATTAACAGCCTTGAATGTCTTGCTGTTGTCGGACACTATCCTCTGAGAAGTACCACGTCTGCCTGAGAGCCGTTTCAGGCAAAGGATAAATGCCTTAGCTGTCAAATCAGGAACTAGTTCCAGATGCACAACTTGCACAACACAGCAGGTGAAAAGGCAGATCCAGACCTTGCCAGATAAAGCTAAAAGATATACCTCTAAAGATGGATAGACTTTTCTACTATGCCAGTTACAGTGACACAGATGCAGGACAAAGCACAAGTACACGTGTACCTGCAGTACCTTCACTTGACCAGGATTCCGAGAAATTCAGTGCACTGTGGGAATCGGAAGTGGATGATATCCTCATTCATTCCAGTAGTGAAGAAATTCACAGTAACTATTTGGAACAAGTCCTTCATCGACTGCAGAAGGCAGGATTAACACTACGTGGCAACAAGTGCCAAATAGGACTCCCGGAAGTTGCATTCCTTGGATATGTCTTCAGTGGAGCAGGTGTGATGCCTGACAATGCTAAGGTCAAACCAGTGGAAGAGTGGCCAAAACACCAAACACTGCAAAAGAAGTGCAGCAATTTCTGGGGCTGGCCTCATACTACAGGCGATTTGTGTCAATGTTTGCTGACATTGCAGCACCTCAGCACCACCTAACACAGAAGGATGTCCAGTTCTGCTGGACCAAAGAATGCAATGAGTCCTTCCAGTGCTTGAAGAGGTCACTGACAGAAGCACCAATACTACCATTCCCACACTTTGACTTGCATGCCAGCCCCTTTATCCTTCAAACTGTGGGTGCAATACTGCAGCAGGATGGACATGTGATTGCCTATGCAAGTCGTGTGCTGAACAAGGTCGAATGTAACTACAGTGTCATACAACGGGAGTGTATGGCATGAAGCAGTTCAGGCACTACCTGTTGGGGCCACCATTGGAACGTTGGACTGACCACGAGCCACTAAAGTGGTTGGCAAACCAAAAGTTGGAGGGAATGCTGGGATGGTGTGGGCACTAGCTCTGCAGGAGTATAGTTTTACTGTTGTGTATCGTAGAGGCAGTCAGAACATCAATGCTGATGCATTATCCAGATGGAGAGACTCTGGCATGGCCACAATTCCAGCAGCAGTGACCAGAGCAGACATGCAAACACCACTGAGCTGCATTCTAAGTAGCTCAGAAACAGGACCAAGTCATCAAGCTGGTCGCTCAGGCATTGAAATTGTCAAGTCGCCCTGCAACCATCGATTGGCGGAAGCCCCCTTTGAGAAGATACTCCCAGTTGTGGGCACAGCTTCTCCTAAAGGATGGCATTGTATGGAGGCACTATACACCTGGACCAACCTCAGATGCAGTAACAGTGCCAGTTCTTCCAGCAGCTCTCCAAAAAGAGGCATTGCATTGCAGCAGTGCCATGACTCACCTCAAGCAGGCCATCAAGGCACACAGAAGACCCTCTACCGACTGAGATGTATGGCATACTGGGTCAATATGGCACAAGATGTGGAATGCCATTGCAGGGAATGCACTGTGTGCCAGAAGACAAAGCTATGTGGGTGCAGATGACAAATGTGCCAATTGGAAGACCATGGCAAATGATAGCAATGGACATCTTGGAGGTGCCAGTGTCATCCAACAACAATAGATATCTTCTTGTAGCCCAGGACTATTTTACCAAATGGACTGATGCAAGACCACTACGTGACCAAACTGCCTCCAGGATAACCACAGAACTGGTGGACCTGTTCACTACATATGGAGTACCTGAAATTGTGCAATCAGATCAAGGCCAAAATTTCAAGAGTGCTATCTTTCAGCAGGTTTTAAAGGCATTTGTTGTTAAGAAGACACTGACTACTGCCTATCACCCACATAAGCAATTGCTGGTTAAAAGCTTGATACAAGATTGCAACCTGATACCTTGTAAAAAGCTCATAGCTCACAGTCCAAATGAATGATGAATACCATATGTATGTAGCAATACTGTCGATTTGCTACATACATGTCCTTCATAGGACCCCCACAAGGTGACGGCATGGTGGAAAGGTTCAACCGCACCCTGCTCCAGTTACTCCACACATACGTCACCAGGCAGGAGGAGTGGGAGAAGCATCTCCCTCTGGCTCTCTACAGCTATAGGACATCAGTACACTCCTCAACTAGAGTGTCTCCTTTTGAACTGATGTATGGTAGATAGCCTGAAAGAGACACACTAACCTTACCACCAACAGCATATGCCCCTGGGGAGTATGGTGAGACTCTGCATGCCAAGTTGGCTGAGTTGACTGACCTTGTGGAGGCTCACATGGCTGAAGCAGCAGAGGGACAGAGGCAACAGTACAACAAACATTCACATGAGCAATCCTTTAAAGTGGTTGACCCAGTCTGGTTATCTATACCAACTGCTGGGAAGCTGGACCCTCACTGGGTGGTAACAGTGTACAAGTCATCGGTGAATGTTGCAATTTCAGATGGACCACGGAGAAGGGTGGTACATGTTAACAGGATTAGACATCATCACCAGCCAGCTGTGCAGCTCCATGCAGAAGATGCTCTTCAAGAAAACCAGGGTGGTCATCTACAGTGGCAAGCACCCCAAGTTAACCATGATATTCAGCGCCAGCCAGAAGAACCACCTGTTCAGATCCCAGCGGAGGACCATGTTGTGTTGACCTGGTTGAGGTGCCTCGCAGGTACCCTGAAAGGGTGAGACACAGACCTGACTATTTTTAGAGCTTGAGGTCAAGCTTGAAATTGTTGGAGAGGTGTGTAATCAGTGGATCTACCATCTCATCAACACCTATTGGCAGTACCATATCCATGCACCAAATGTGTGAACCCCTCCTTCTGGTGTGTGACATGTAAGGATATTATCAGTTGTCATTGCTATTGAGATCAGATCTATGCTCCACTACAGGCCATATAGAATCTAGCAGAGTTGTTAGGTTCAATGAGGAAAAGTACACACCTAACTACTATGGCAACCCCATTGGGAGAGCTAGCAGCACTCCCCCAGACCCTGGCAGTCACTGAATGGAGCACGCCCCCTCCCGTACCCCCCCCCCCTCTCCCGAAATCCTGGATCTGCCCATGCTTGTCAAAGACTCCAGTGAATTTCAATGCAAGTACTTCAAAAAACTATACATGAGAAATGACGTCATGCACATCACATAACCACAGGAGCCATCCAGAAGCCTTACATCACCATGTGGGTGTGGGCAACATTTTTGTGTTCAACCATCACAATGGTCAACCAATTGTGGCTATGTTTGTGTTGAATGTGGCATGCCCACAGCTGTGTCATGAAAGGCACAGGTGCCACCTATCACCAGCACTATTTTACAAACAAAAAAAAAAGTCAACTCACTATAGTATAGAGCACTCCCCAAATGGCCACAAAGAATGCAAAAAGAGGGAGGTATGGATCCATGAGAACATCTATCCCATCAGTACGGAAAAGATACATCACACCGCCAGCAATGGCGGGGATGAGGACACAGGTCATGTAGAAGTTCATCCATGCAAAGTAGTAAGTCACTGTTTCACCTGAAGGCAATGGAGGGGGGACCTTTACATGATAAGAAATATAATGACAACATAATGAACACTAGATTAATAGAACTCATGTGTGGTGAGAGTGTTACATTGTGGTAGTCGCTTAATCTGCTTTGATTACCCATCTTGCAGCTATTGTTTCCCTTGCCTGCTAACTATTTAATATTATTAGAAGTGAATAATTGATAAGGCCAATCGGTTTAATAACTAGCAATTAACAAATCATACAACTAACCATAATAATTTCTGAGGTCATCAATTGGCAACCCAAGGGGTAGGAGAGAACCAACAAACTTCCTTTTGAGGTGGCTGTATGACTCCTTGTCGTGAAGAGGGTAAGCTTCGTGGAAGAGAGGTGGCTGGCACTTGAGCAGTGCCGACAAGAATCCTTTCCCTTTCTTCACTTTGTAGCCATGTTCCCGCAGTTTGTCCTGTTTCAAATAAACATTATTGTGTGCTGTGTTTGTGCGCAGTGCTCACGTGGTCAAAAGGTGTCGTGTTGAGTAGGCTGTGCAGGAGGTAAGCTTCCTCAGCCTGGGTGAACACGTGGACACCATCGACTGCTGCGAAGTCTCCCGCCCTTTCACTGTCAAATTCTACCACCTACGAAAGGTTGCTAAGATGACACATACTATTACTACCCCCTCCCCCCTCCCCTAAATCATAACCACCTCGGAGTTTTAAATTCAGTGGTTTCAAGTACTTTGCCTACGGGTCGATATATAAATAATTGCACGGACTTTGTAACCTGCAGCGCGCTAAACGCTCAGACCTGTTGTTCCAGAGCCTCCAAAGCGCCTGTGACGATGACGTAGGTGCTCTGCTCGTAGGTCGCTTGCTCGCAGTGGATACCGTTCTTCTCCATCTGCTCCAGGGCGTAAGACAGCGCGCTCAGCATGTCTCCGCCCTTGTCGTTAGACACACGGATAAGGTACTTGGCACGGGCAAGCGGGGACTCTCGCCTGGGGCGCGGGTCCCCTGCACGATCGTAGCTTTAGTTCCACGTACTCAAGACCACTTGCGTCGAAACCCACCTGTGTCGGGGTTCCTCCATTCTTTCCTTTGCAAATATAACGTTTCCAGGAACTTTAATATCTAATTAATACCACGTTACGCCAGAGTCTAGTCCATGGTCTCGTACGTTCGCAGCGTGCGGATGGATTACATCACCGCTGCGCTCGTACATTGAGCGTGGTAATTCTGATGAGAAAGTTGGTGGCATATAGGATTGGAAGGCAATATGGGTGTTGAAAGCATGGAAACAAGGTGTAAAAAATGAAATACACCTATTAATCACAGCCACCAATGTCTTTCAATCCTATACGCCACCATAGATTATAGAATACAGGGATTGGAAACGGTAAAGATTACGGGATTCTTCCGCATTTCACCATTCCGTAAATTATGTACCCTGGCCAGGGCACTTTTGTGAGCTTTGTCGAGAAAATAGTCGGTACATTTGAGAAACTTGTGCCCGATCCGGCTATCCAAAAGTTAAAAATACGTTTAAAATTAAGAAGAGGCATTTGTGGAGCAATTCCATTCAACAGGGATATATCTGAGCTTCTACCCAAACGAAATTGCGAGCCATTTGCTCCTACAACTCATGCACAACACATAAGAAATTTTGATCACGCCACTCAATATGCATCTCTGATTCAATGTATGTCCTCAAATATTCTAGAATCCTGATCACTTTTCTGGGAAAAGTACACAAAAAGTACCCTTTTTGGATATCATTATATGACATATTTACGATTTTCAATGCCAGGGCCCTTCGTAGACTCCAGAACGTTACTACGCCACACTAAAAACTACGTAATTTATATGGGAACTCCCAAAAATGTTTCCTGTGTCCAGGAAAATGCCACAACCACTACCCGATCACGTGGTAGCTACGATCGCTGCTGGCTCAACTGAAACTCTGTTTAAAAGATTCTTTGATGTCAAAGAGGCTGTCCTTACACAGTTATAGGCTAAACAAGCTTCTACAGAAGGATGTTTAACAGTTCACACGCCCACCAAAGGATTCGATGCGAAGCACGGTCACGTAACGGAACGTGACGTCACGTCACGTAAATGTATATGCCGTTTCCAATCCCTGTATTCTATAATCTATGACGCCACCAACTTTCTTGTAGAGAATGTTTTTATTTACTTGTTTCATGAGTTATTTCTCATGAGATGAGATATAAAAATGAACATTAGTGATGCATGTTATTCATCATCCTCACCCCCTCCACCCTCCTGCAATATATATATAACATTTGACAGATTTGAACCTAAGCACAAAGTGTAGGAATAACATGTACTAGCTTACACGAACACCCCTAGCTGTGGGTGATAATGGCATGGTGACCAATTGGACTGCAACTATATAAAGTTGTGGCAGAGATCCTCAAATGGTGTGTCCTCTTTCCAAGCTTAGGGTTAGGGTTAGGGTTAGGGTTAGCTGTTGGAATCAGGGTGAGTACGAGACTAGGCGTGTTAAGAGATGATGTATGTGTACGCGCATGCGCGTACGGCTGTGGTTTGATTTCTGGTGTGTACGCTACGTGTGGTGCGCGTGAGCTGTGCCGTTATCAAAAAGCATCCTGTTGCTTGGTACCTTGTCACGGGGATAGGGCTGCGTAACATGGTGTCAGGAGTGGGATATCTGTAAAGAAATGGAGAAACAGTTGATTCCAGAGCCCATTGGGGAAGGGGACCTCAGCAGCCATTGGGTACGTTTCAAAAGGGAGTTCACACAGTTCCTGACAGCAACGGAGAAAGGAAGTGCAAGTGAACAGGTGAAGCTGGCTATATTCCTTAGGACAGTGGGCCCCCGGGTGAACGATTTGTACGAAACGATGCCCTTCGCTGAGGGAGAGGATCGGGCGAAGTGGTCAGTGGTGTGTGGGAAATTGGACAGTTGGTGCGCTAGAAGAACGAGTAAGCACGTAAGACGCGACAAGTTTTTCCAGATGAAACAGATGTGAAACGGGAGGAGAAACAGGTGGTACCCGCTGCTCACGCTGTGGTCTGAGTCATCCACCAAGACGTTGTCCTGCATATGGTCAACAGTGCAAAAGATGTTTGGCCTATAACCATTTTGCAAGAATGTGCAAGAAACGCGGAACGGTACATCTAGTGGAGGAAAGCCCAAACCTCACAGACTCAGGGGAAGAGGTGTTGTTAATAACAGTAAAGAAAGTGGGAAAGAAACTTCTCGCTAAAGTGCCGTTCAGACGAAGAGATTCAAGCTGTGACCTAGAGATTGACTGTCAGTTAGACACAGCAGCATCCTGCAATGTGTTGACCATGGCTGATTATGAAAAGTTGGGGTGTCCACCAGTTGAGACTAGTGGAACCAACCTCACCATGTATGATGGGTCAGTGAAGAAGTCGTTGGGCCGTTATCGAACTCAAGTGCTAAACCGACAAGGGAGGCCAACAGACCTTGCGTTTGAGCTCTTGGAGACCAAGCATCATACTTTGTTGTCTTTGGACTCCTGTTTGGGTCTACAGCTACTGTCTTATGAGTCTGAATCTGTCTGTCTAGCAGAAGCTTCACAAGGCCTGACCAAGGATGCCATATTGAGCAGTTATCAAGATGTCTTTAGGGGTACTGGCTGTTTGCCTGGTGAATACGAAATTGAGCTGGAGGAGGGGGTGCCTTCAGTACAGAACAGACCCAGAAGAATTCCACATGTGATGAAAAAGGCAGTGGAAAGCAAACTAGCGGAAATGGAAGAAGAGGGTTGGATTGCCAAGGTGGATGGGCCGTCTGAGTGGATAAGTAATCTCACCGCAGTCTGGAAAGCAGATAAAGCCCAAGTGAGAATATGTTTGGACCCCCGAGATTTAAATAAGGCCATCAAGCGAAGCCACTTTAACATGCCAGTCTTGGAGGATGTCTTACCTGCTCTAAAGGAGGCAAGAGTATTCAGTTTGCTCGATGTCAAAGATGGTTTTATGCACGTGAAACTCAGTGATCGATCCAGTTTCTTAACTACGTTCTGGGGTCCAAAAGGAAGATATCGTTGGTTGAGGATGCCATTTGGAATCTCGTCAGCCCCAGAAGAGTTTCAGCGGCGGCTCCAGGCAGCACTTCATGGAATAGAGGGTGTGGCAGTCGTCGCAGACGATGTTCTGGTCTTTGGTGGTGGGAAAACAGATGAAGAAGCCCGACAAAGGCATGATGAGGCGCTTGTGCAGTTGTTGATGAGAGCTCGAAAAACCAATATCAAGTTTAATAAAGAGAAGATGAGACTTCATAAGTCTGAGCTGCAGTACATTGGCCACCGGATTTCAAGCAAAGGAGTGAGTCCGGACCCTGCCAAGGTTAAAGCTATTCAACAGATGGCCGCCCCAAAGTCAGTGACAGACGTGAGACGGTTCCTAGGAATGTGCAATTATCTAGCCAAGTTTATCCCTAACCTGTCTGCAACCAGCGAACCCTTACGTCGCCTAACTGAAAAGGACAGTGAGTTCCAGTGGGGATTAGAAGAACAAGCAGCTTTTGAAAGGCTCAAGGACATGATTTGCAAGGATCAAATCTTAGCGTTTTATGACGTCAGTAAGCCCGTGGTCATCCAGTGCGATGCCAGTACAGAGGGGTTGGGGGCTACTTTGTTGCAGGGAGGGCGACCAGTGGCTTCGGTGTCCAGATCGTTGACCAAAGCAGAGAAGAACTATGTGGCCCTGGAGTTAGAATGTCTAGCTATCGCCTTTGCCTGTAGCAAATTTGATCAGTACATATATGGGAAAAAGGTTAAAGTGGAAACGGACCATAAGCCCCTGGAAGTTATCACCAAGAAATCCATATTAGCAGCTCCTAGACGGTTGCAGCGCATGCTCCTGGCATTACAGAGATATGACATTGAAGTGGTTTATCGACCTGGAGAGCAGCAGGTGATTGCGGACGTTCTGTCCAGGTTGCCGACTACCGAGTCACCAGCTGTAGAGGATGAGGACCTAACCCTGCAAGGGATCATGGCTATCCACGTTTGTGGGGATGACTACTCCAGTGAGTTAGAGGCTGTTGAGGAGAGAGACTTTGTGCGGGTGAAGGACGAGAGGTTGATGGAGGTGAAGAGGGCAGCAGTCACAGATTCAGAACAGATGGCACTGAGCCAGGTGATTAAGCAAGGTTGGCCTGCTCATTGGAGGGAGCTACCAGAGGCTGTCAGGAAATACTGGAATTTTAGGGAGCTATTGGTGGTGCGTGATGGTGTCATCTTCAAAGGAGATCAAGTAGTAGTACCAGAAGGTCTTAGAGAGAACTACTTGCAGAAATTGCACGCAAGTCACATGGGCAGTGAATCAACCTTGAGACGAGCACGCGATGCTGTCTACTGGCCAGGGATGGCTGAGGACATATACAGAGTCACTAAACAGTGCCCCATCTGTGAGGAGGACAGTCCCGCCCAACCAAGAGGCAAATTATTGGCACATGATATTCCAAAACAGCCTTGGAGCAAAGTGGGGATGGATCTGTTTAAGTGCAAAGGAAAGGAGTTCCTCATAATGGTCGACTATCTGACGGATTTCTTTGAGGTGTCAGAACTACCGAACACTTTAGCCTCTACTGTCGTTGAAGCAACCAAACGAAATTTCGCCAGACATGGGATTCCCCTAGTGGTTCATACGGATGGAGGCCCCCAGTTCATGTCGCACGAATTTCGGTCTTTTGCCAAGGCATGGGAATTTCAGCAAACAGTCTCATCACCCTATAACAGCCAATCCAATGGGAAAGCTGAATCGGCTGTTAAGATCGCAAAGCGTTTGTTCAAGAGAAGTCGAGATCCCTACCTAGCCCTGCTGGAGTGGAGAAACACTCCCACTGCCGGTTTGGACACAAGTCCGAGCCAGCGTTTATTTGCACGCCGAACAAGGGGAGCGATTACCAGTAGTGAGGCTAAACTAGCAGCGAAATTGCCACAAGGAACCTGGGAGAAGAAGGTCCACAAGCAAGCCCAAATCCAATGGTATCGAAGTGGTAAAGGGTCTACGTTCGCACCGCTAAGGAAAGGGGAACCCGTACTGGTGCAAGACCTGAGGGCCAGGAAAACACAGTGGATGAGAGGAAAGTGCGAGGGGCAGCTCTCAAAGAACTCCTATACAGTGGAAGTCGATGGACAACTCTTGCATCGGAATCGACAGTTCGTCAAGCCCTCGTGGAACTCGCCACCGCTGGATTTGGGGTGTCCAGAACCAGAGTTAGACCAGTTACCTGACCAGTCCAAAGATATTCCCAAGGACCGGGAACTGCCCAGTCCAGTGGGCCCAGTGCCATCCATGGCAGTACCCAATGCGGTACCCAAATTGAAAAAACCAGGACCCAGCAGTGTGCCAAAGGTGCCCAAACAGAAAGCACCCCCTGATCAAGAACCACCTACTGGGGTTCCTGAGCCAAGGGTCACCACTACTCGGTCTGGGAGGATCAGCAAGAAGCCTGAACGTTTTGTTGAACAATGTTAACTTAAGTGGGGGGGGGATGTTAAGAGATGATGTATGTGTACGCGCATGCGCGTACGGCTGTGGTTTGATTTCTGGTGTGTACGCTACGTGTGGTGCGCGTGAGCTGTGCCGTTATCAAAAAGCATCCTGTTGCTTGGTACCTTGTCACGGGGATAGGGCTGCGTAACAAGGCGCATGCTTTATAACAGAGATCATATAATATAGATCTCTGCTTAGTAATCACATCGCCCATGCACGTAGATTCATACGTGCCATATATGGTCGCTCGCAACAATAGCCAGCGCAGCACATATGACTTTGGGTGATGTCTGCAAGCAGCCAAGCAGCAAGGTTTTGATGAGTGCTAAAAATGGACGCACAAAAGGTGAGGAGGGAGGAAATGGCAGCGCATCCTCGGGCCTGATTAATTGGAATTGTGTTCCTTGAGCAACCCCACCTCCACGCCACCCCTCCCATACCCCAGAAGCTTTAATTAGCAAGTTCTATGCACGTTATGAAGCTTCAGAAAAATAAGGGATTATCATTTCGCTGATTCCTTTCACACCTCTTCTCTTTTTTATCCTCCGTATATTACCCCCCCCTCCCTCCTCTCATCCTAAATCCGCCACTGTTGAAAGCCACTATTTAGCTTCCGAGTCGCAACGCATACGGCTGATTAATACAGTCACATTACATCTGCATTATCAACGCAAAATACTTACATTCACAAACTGTTAGATGAAGTTTAAAAATAGCACGCCATACTCTCCCTCAGCGCATGTGCAGTTGTCCTTTGCACGGCAACAATCGAACGCTTTGCAGCTGCGACGCAGATTCGCTTGCTCCGCCATCAACCCGGGCCGCTTGGGTAGGGGATCGGTCTAGTCTCGCCGGCAAGCCAGACGTCGTATGACGTGAGTGGACTGGGGACGAGCGAAACGTTCTAAGAAGTACTTCTCACTCGTAACCAGTCCACTTCTCTTAGAACGTTTCATTTATGAGGGGGGGGGGGGGGGGGGGGGGGGGGGATTATAATGAAACATCAAAATGACGTTATTTTTCCAAAATAGTTTGGAGACGCCCCCTAAGTACGTCTGGCTTGC